>CM069905.1:2332198-2381733 GCA_036172215.1 Camellia granthamiana | reverse complement strand
AAAACGAACCGAAATAAGTGCGAACCTAGATAACCAACAACTCGATCATCAACTGAGCTAAGCCTTCGGGGCCAAGCCAGCTTTCTGAGTTTTTAAACCGAACTCAGAAAGCTGCCCCTTGATGCTCAGCCGGAATAACCAACCTCGTAGGTAGAACCGAGCTAACGAAGACATCCCGCTGAACCGAGACAACGTGCTCCTTATTGAACCGAGGTAGATCCCGTAGCACCATATATAACCGAAGTAAGACTTCCCTTCCCTGTTTTGTTTTTATAGCACGGTCAATGATCTGTGCTTAACACCTTGTTTTTCCACTTTGCAGACTTAGGTTGCCCAGATACTTCTTCTCCGCGCTCAACCGAGCTCCGAGCACCAATTCTCAGCCGGACTAATTTATTTTGATAAGTTATACATAAATGGGGAAGTACAGATTTTTGGTAGAAACCCCAGGCGGCTTAGCCGAATTCAGAAAGGATTACCGTATTCCAGCCGATGTAAACCTTATTTTAGCCGAATAAGACGTTGACCCATGGGGCAACGAAGGTTTTGTCCCCCTTTACCCTCCAATCAATAATAGAGACCGGACTTAGATTCCCAGTCCAACCCTTAATTTGTGAATTTTTAAGACAAACCAGACTATGTCCCACTCAGCTGTCCACCAATACATACCGAATAATAATGGGTATAGCCGCACTGAACCACCAAACCGGTCTGAACCTTGGTTTAGCCGAAATACTCCATCAATACTCCATAGGATCCAAGAACGACAGCTGGTGTTATACTTGAGAGTACGCCGTGGCCGAGAAAAAATAATTAAGGATACACCGGACAAAGACCTGAATGACGATGATTTCTTCTGGGTATCTGGGAACTTTGAAGACCTTCAAGCCCAGATTCCTGGCTGGAGAATAAACTGGAAACAAGGAGAGCCCGTATACATACCTCGGTTGCATTCCATTTTCATCATTCGTTTTTTCTCTTTTTTTTTTATTTTGGCGTTGTACTTTGGACCGAACTAACACTTGTTTTCTCTTTGCAGATAAAGCCCATCTCCTCTCAAACTACAACTACCCCAACCTCGGTTTCCTGCGCGCCGCACTACGAGGTTCGGGAAAGAAGTTGGGCTAAACTTCTCAAATTCGAACCAACCTACCGATACTCCGGTCGCCGAAAAGCAAAGGTGACTGACTTCCTGCTTGAAGAAGCACCGGAACCGGACCCAAACTTGCCTCAAGTCAACTTGGTGCCATTAACCGCCGAACAAGAAATGGCGAAGAGGAACAGGCTGAAGGCCATGCTGACTACAACAACACCAGCCGAGGTACCACAAACCGGTCGAACGACTGAGACCGTGGTAGCTCTTCCATCGCAACAACCATCCTCATCTCGCCAACGCAAGCGTGCCCGGACTAGTCAAACCGAGCAACAACTTGTTGATGAGGACGAGACCGTTCTACCACCACTCCAGCCTCCCAGCCCCCAGCCAAGAATCCAACCGGAGCAATCCCACCGTGCTACCTCTTCCAAGTGGGCTCCAGAGCTGTCCTTCAACAACCGAGATATCCAGGAGACTGACTCGGTTGTTGCGGAGAAGGACCACTTGATGGCTTTCAACTTAGCCAAAAGTGTGTGCCTCCCCAAGGACATGAGCACCACTACAAACAGCTTAACACCGAGCTGAAGTCAATCCGGTCTTCTACGAAGTCTATGATCCTGGTAAACAACTTTCTTCTTTCTATGTGAATTTTTCAAACTTTGAGTTTGGCTGATGTCACTTCTCCTTTGCAGGCCATCCAAAAAAATCATGTTACTCACAGGAAGGTCATGGAACTTAGGCGAAGCACCAGGAAGCCATGGCGGAGGCCGAAGCAAAGAGGGCCGAGCTGGAGGAGATCAAAAAACAAATGGCCGAACTCCAGGCCGAAAATGATCGACTGACCGAAGTATCGAATTCGGTTGAAGCCGAAAAGAAAAAGATAGCCGCCGAAGCAAAGGACAAGTACCTGCGCCAACTGGCCAGGATTGAGAAAAAGAAAGACGCCGAAATAACGCAGCTGAAAAAGAGCGTAAAGGATGCGAAGAAACAAGGCTTCAAGGATGCAGAGGACGCATACACCCTCCAGTGTGATGCCGCCAAAGACTTATTCTTCAAGTGCGGCTGGAGGAGTGCGGTGGAGAAGCTCGGCTGCGGCCTGAAACCGAGGTCTTCAACCCACCTCCATACGGTATTCCAGCTTCACTATCGCAGTATGCTGCTGATCTCCAAAGGCAGTTTCCGGAAGGGTCTGGAGATGATGACGATGATGATGATGATTCTGATGAGGATGAGGAGCCAACCCCTCACCCCCGGTCGTCAGCGAACAACCCAGCAATCAGGAAGCTCGGTCAGAGCCAGTAATTGAAGACTTAACTGACGACCTGATAACCGACCAAACGCTGCCAACTGAGACCGAAGTTGAGGCTGAAATCGAGCTCCCATCCCAAACCGTTCTTCCATCTCACACCGAACTCCGCCCAAATGCTGATATGATTTTGATGCCGAACTTGATGCGCTCCTCCGCTGATTTTCTTTTTTCTTTCTTTTATTCTAAACTTTTGTAATCGGGCTGCGGCCCCTCAATTGTACTTGCTCTGTATTTCAATGAAAAAGTCTCTACTCTTATTCCGGTTATATGCTTGCACTTGTAGTGAATTTTTCATGAACTCATTTGCTCAACTGTGATCTCGGTTTTAGCTATCTACCTTACTAGCCAACCACTCTTCAGCCGATATAATTTCTTCGGCTGAAGAGTACACAGTGTTGGTTTAATCCAGCCAACCACTCTTCAGCCGTGCCCATACTTCGGCTGAAGAGTACACAGTGTTGGTTTTAATCCAGCCAACCACTCTTCAGCCATGCCCATACTTCGGCTGAAGAGTACATAGTGTTGGTTTAATCCAGCCAACCTCTAAGTTGGTTTTTCCAGCCAACTCAGAATAAAGTGTTTGGTTATTTCGGCCAAACGTCCTGCAGCCTGGATCCTTATCCTGGGCTTAGGAAAGGTGTTGGTTTAATCCAGCCAACCTCTGAGTTGGTTTTTCCAGCCAACTTCTAAGTTGGTTTTTCCCGGTCAACTCAGAATAAAGTGTTTGGTTATTTCGGCCAAAACGTCCTGCAGCCTGGATCCTTATCCTGGGCTTAGGAAGGGTGTTGGTTTAATCCAGCCAACCTCTGAGTTGGTTTTTCCAGCCCACTTCTAAGTTGGTTTTTCCGGCCAACTCAGAATAAAGTGTTTGGTTATTTCGGCCAAACGTCCTGCAGCCTGGATCCTTATCCTGGGCTTAGGAAGGGGTGTTGGTTTAATCCAGCCAACCTCTGAGTTGGTTTTTCCAGCCAACTTAGAATATAGTTTTACACTGCACCTAACTCATCAAAAACTATCTTTTACAGAAAAACGAACAACCACGCTGAAAAGAATCGACTTGTTTTATTGAGAAAGGAAAAAAAAATTACACATGCTTGAAAGGAAAAAGCTAAAAATAAAACAATTTAAGATTGGTAGTGTTCCATGGCCTTGGATTGCTTTGCCGTCCTTGTCTTCCAAGTGGTATGCCCCTTTGCCTGCTAAACCGACCACTTGTAAGGTCCTTCTCAATTCGGTCCAACTTGCCATCTCCTGGAACCAGTGTGTTTCCCATCACTTTGCGAAGTACCCAATCGCCGATCTTGAACTGTCTTGAATGCACCGTTTTGTTGTACTTTCTAGACAACTCTTGTTGGTAGGAGGCGATGTGAACCAAAGCTCTGTCTCTTCTTTCTTCCGCGAGATCAAGTTCTAATGCTATTGCTTCGGCGTTTAAGTCTGGATCAAAGTTTTCACTCCGAATTGTGGGGAGACCAACTTCTAATGGGATGACAGCTTCCATGCCGTAAGCTAAGGAGATGGTGTTTCTCCTGTTGATCGCCGAGGCGTGGTGCGGTAAGCCATAAAACATGAGGGAGTTCTTCTGCCCACTTGCCTTTAGCTTTCTCTAGTCTTTTCTTCAGTCCATCCAAGACTACCTTGTTTGAAGCTTCTGCTTGTCCATTCGCTTGGGGATACGCCGGTGTAGAATTGTAGAATTCTATCTTGTACTCCTCACAAAAGCCTCTGAAAATTTTTACCGTCGAACTGCGTGCCGTTGTCCGAGATCAGAGCTTTTGGTATGCCGAAACGAGTGATGATGTTCTGCCAGACAAACTTCTTCACATCTTTTTCCTTGATTAACGCCAAGGCTTCTGCTTCCACCCATTTTGTGAAGTAGTCTGTTGCCGCAAGAAAGAACTTCCTGTTGCCTGGTGCTGTTGGGAGCGGTCCCACTATGTCTAAGCCCCACATTGCGAAAGGCCATGGACTAGTGAGAGGTAGAAGTTCTCTGGCCGGTTGGTGTATTTGATGCGCAAACTTCTGACACTTTTCGCGTTTTTTGACATACTTCTCTGAATCCGCTTGCATGTACGGCCACCAGTATCCTTGTGAAATAGCTCGGTATGCCAATGATCGTCCTCCTTGATGGCTGCCGCATACACCCTCATGTATTTCGAACAGGAATGCTTCCACTTTGCTGGGGTGCACACACTTTAAGTAAGGTCCTGTGAACGACTTCTTGTATAATGCCAAGGATGGAGAGAGCCAAAATCGCTGCGACTTTGCTCTGATTCTGTTGGCTTCTTTCTTGTCTTCTGGTAAGATGCCGTCTTTCAGGAACAACGTGATAGGATCCATCCAAGAAGGACCTAGATCGGCGCAGCATACTTCTTCTGCTTCTGGGTCTTCGATACTTGGTCTAGGCAGGTAGTCGATCAATAGAGGATGTGGGATGGAGGTATCTGCCATTGAAGCGAAACCCGCTAGTTCGTCTGCTCTGCTGTTCTCCTCCCTGCCGATCTGTTCTATCCTCACCACCCTCAAAATTTTTGATTTCGGTTCTGATCAGCTCTTGGTACTTAGCCATTCTGTCATCCTTTGCCTCATAGTCACCAGATATTTGGTTTACCACCAGCTGTGAGTCGCTGTAAACCATTAGCTCGGTGGCCTTCATGTAGAATGCCGATTGAGACCTGCAAGAAGCGCTTCATACTCCGCTTCGTTGTTTGATGCTGGGAAGCCAAGGTTGATTGCTTGCTCCACTACCAGGCCGTCTGGAGAGATGAGGACTATGCCAAGTCCTGCTCCATGTCGGTTGGATGCGCCATCCACGAAGAGCTTCCACATCTCCCCAACAAACAACTTCCAACAAGTGGAGGGATCGGATGATGCCTTGGGATCTTCCATGTTGCTGATTTCTTCTTCTAAGTCCAGGCCTGCTGCCTGCCCCTTGTCATCTTGTTGCACCAAGTTTTTCTTTGTTGGCAAGTCTGGACTTGTATAGCATGGTTTACTTCTTCCTTGTTTGTATTACTCCGGTCTGCCTTAGGACTTGGCTGAGTAACCAATACCAGGGGTTGCGTTATTCCGACGTCAACTTCCGTCCCTAGTTCGGTTGAGTCAGTCAGGTCGACTGGGCAGATATGATGACTCCCAGGAGTGAACTCTGCGACAAAATCCGCCAATGCTTGAGCTTTTATTGCTGTTCTAGGTTGAACTTGATGTCGTATTGTCCCAACTCTACTGCCCACTTCAGAATTCGCCCGGAAGAAGTTCGCCCTTTCAAACAAAGCCTTTAGTGGGAAGGCCGTGAGGACAACAATGGTGTGAGCGTGAAAGTAGTGCGGTAGCTTCCTTGCGGCCATCATCAAGGCCAATGCTAGTTTTCTCCAGCGACAAATACCTTGTTTCGGCGCCCAGCAGTGTCTTGCTAACATAGTAGATGGGCAGATGTTGGACTCCTTCTGCACGGACCAACACTGCGCTGATTGCGTGCTGTGAGACTGCCAGGTACAGGAAGAGTTCTTCTCCAGGAATTGGTGTTACAAGTAGTGGTGGAGAAGACATGTATTCCTTTAAGCTTTCCAGAGCTCGGTCACATTCTTCGTCCCACTCAAACTTGGCCTTGAGGGCATGAAAAAATGGTCGTAGCCTGTCTGACGATCGGCTAATGAACCGATTGAGCGCGGCTGCCATGCCGGTGAGATGCTGTACTTCTTTTACGGAGTTTGGTCTCTCCAGATCCTGATTGCCTTGATCTGAGAAGGATCTGCTTCTATACCTCGGTTGGTCACCAAGAAGCCTAAGAATTTGCCTGATCCTACTCGAATGCACACTTCGACGCGTTGAGGCGTAACTTATGCTTCTTCAGAATCTCAAACATCTCACTTAGGTCCCTGAGGTGGTCATTTTCTTCTTGCTCTTGACCACCATGTCGTCGATGTAAGCTTCCATTGTTCTGCCTAACAACGGCTCAAACATCTTGGTAAACCATTCTCTGGAATGTCGCCCCAGCGTTCTTTAGGCCAAAGGGCATGACCTTGTAGCAGTAGAGTCCTCTTGGTGTGGTGAAAGATGTGACCTCCTGGTCCGGTTCATGCATCGCGATCTGGGTGGTAGCCCCTGTATGCATCCAGGAAGCTTAGTCGGTTGTGCCCCGCCGTCAGGTCTACCAGTTGGTCAATCCGTGGTAGAGGAAAGCTATCTTTAGGGCATGCTTTGTTGACAGTTTTATAGTTGACGCAGACGCACCACTTGCCATTCTTCTTTGGCACTACGACTGTGTTGGAGATCCATCTGGGGTAGTGCACCTCTCTGATTGCCCCTGCTTCCAACAAGTTTCCCACTTCTTCCGCCACTATCTCGGCGTGGTGGAGTGCCCGATCTGTGGGTGCGCTGAATGATTGGCCTGGCAGACGGGTGGACATTGAGTTGGTGGCAGATGAAGCTGGGATCAATGCCTGGCATGTCGTATGGAGTCCAGGCAAACACTTCGATGTTGGAGGTCAAAAATTCCAAGACCTCTAACCTCTCAGCGCTGGACAACGACGAACCGAGCAGAAAGAACTTATCCGGGTTCTTTTCATCTATTCTGACTTCCACCAAGTCTTCCACCGCTTTCTGGCTTGCCGCTTTGCCGACGTCTGCGAATAGTTCATTACTCTCTGGTTCTTCCACCGAATGAACATACCCCTTCGTAGCGCAGCTTCCGTTCACTGTGACGAAACATTGCTTGGACATGATTTGGTCTCCATAGACTTCCTCTATTACTCCGGTGTCGTTTGGGAACCGCATCACTTGGTGGTAGGATGACGCCACCGAGCGCATGGCATGCAGCCATGTTCTGCCCAAGATGATGTTATAGGTGGATGGGACCTTTAACACCCAGAACTCTACTTGCTTCGTCACACTCCCTGCTCTGACTGGAAGGATGATCTTGCCAACTGGCCATTCTGGCATCGAGTTAAATCCAATCAAGGGGTGACACTGCAGGTGCCAAGTCTTTATCTTGCAGCTTCAATTGTTTGAACGTCTCATAGTACATGATTTCGCATGAACTACCCTGGTCAATCAGAATCCGCTTGACGTCAAAATCTTTGATTCGGAGAGTGACGACCAGGGCATCATTGTGAGGGCAATATATTCTGTCCAAGTCTTTATCTGAAAAAGACATAACATTTGTGGCCTCTGTCCTCCCCTTCTTGACGACAGGTTGGGCACTTAGTACCTCCCTTAAGTGCTCAGCCTTCTTGATCGAACCTCTGAGCTCACATACACGCTCAGGTTCGAAGACTCCATGTATCACATTGATAATGCCTTGAGGTGGAGCGTCGATTGGCATCCCATTGGGGTTATTATGGTCCTGGGGGGTTGGCTGTGCCCCGCCTTCAATGTATTTGTCTAAGTGGCCTGCCGCCACCAACTCTTCCAAGTGCTGCCTCAATGGGGTGCAGTTCTCAGTGCGGTGCCCTTTTTCTTTGTGGAAGGTGCACCGTGATCTGTCGTCGTAGTCCTTCTGTGCTTCGCCTAACTTGGCTGGCCACTTGACGAAGGGCTCGTCTCGAATCTCGCTAAGTATTCGGTAGATCGGCTTCTTGAAGACCGTGGTGATGGCAGTGCGGACTCTCAACCATCTTTCGTCCCGGTCTTCTCCGTTGTTTCGTCTACCACGCCCGTTTTTGTTCGGCCGATTTACCGCATTGACCTTTGCTGAGGCCTTCTTTTCTGGTGCTGCGGTCGTGCCAGACTTTGCTTTGGCACGGGCGCCATCCTCTTCCACCCTGATGTGCTGATGCACTCTTTCCATCAGGGCTTCCATGGTAAGAGGTGGCATCATGGTGATAGAATCCCTCAGTCTGTTCCCAACTAGGAGTCCTCTCTTGTATTGCGCAATGGCGAGATTGGTTGGGCGGTCCCCAATCTGGTTGAATGTCTCCCAGTAGCGACTGTTGTATGATCTCAGGGTCTCTTTCTCGCCCATATCGATGGAGAGTAATTGGTCGATCTCCACTGGGGTTTTAGTGTTTGTTCTGAATCTTGTGACAAATGCTTCTGCCAATTGCGCCCAAGAGGCTATGCTGCCCTCTGGGAGTTTCTCAAACCAAGTCAAGCCTAGGTCACCAAGGCTTGAGGGGAATAGGATGCACATTAAGGCCTCATTCCGCCGGTATACAGCCATGACCTGGCGGAAGTGGCTTAAGTGCAAGTAGGGATCCGTCTTTCCCTCGTATGTAGTGAACTTCGGCTGTAGAAAGCCTGATGGAAGAGGCGCGTTCTCAATTGCTGGGACAAACGGTGAGGTCTGCAGCCTCGCCAATACTTTGTCCGTCGGTTCGTAGGCCGGGCGCGGTTGTGGCATTCCAACCTCGACGCTTCCATGCGTCCGAGGAGCCAACCGCTGTAAGGCCGAAACTTTATGTGGATCACGCGCCCTCGCATCCTCCCTGCATCGTGCCTTTTCCTCTAGCACGGTTCGTAGGTCGGACGACCTGGGTAACTCCGTTTGTCTGGACCTCGTTTGGTGCGTATGCGAAGGCCGGTATGTGCTTCCTTCCGTGTAAGACCTTTCAGATCTCGCCCTCTCAGACCTGGAGTGATGAGTTCTGGAAGATCTTGATTGCGTATCACCTGTCCTGAGGCTTCTGTCTTCTGCTTGGGAGGGTGTAGAATTCCTACTACGACCCTCTGAGTGGCGAGGGGGCGTCTTGTTTGTGCGCCCCTCTCCTGTCACCACCTCTTTTCCTTTCATCTGGCGTTTTAGAGCTTCCATGTCTGCCACCATCCGCCGTATCAACTCGTCTTGTTCCCTGACGCGATCCTCCAAAGTTTGAGGATCAACCCTGCGCCTTTGCCTTTCTGGGCTTTGCGAACGAGAGGGATGGGGGCTGTTATTCCTCCTTCGTCCCCTTGCATCCCTCCTGGAATTTTGCCTTTGTGGTTCCAGGTTCGCCATGGGAGGGACCAAAGGTAGGCCTTCGCGCCTTACGGCTCCGTCTGGAGTTTGTCCGTCAATGGCGGACTGAGGCAGTTCTTCGTTGTTCGCCATCGAATTTTGAGAGAAAAACACTTGATCAAGAGGTTGTTCTTGTCTGTTTTTCCCACAGACGGCGCCAATTGTACGGGAAAGAGATTCACCTTCACGTATAATCCTGTTGATCAAGCCTATGTTCCTCTGCACGTCGTCGTTCTAACACCTGAAAACACAAAGTGAGCTGGCCGGCGGGTGTGTGCCGGAAACCTCTCCGATGCCTAAGTCAGTAAGCAAGAAATAGGCAAAAGCTCAATGTAGTCAGGGAGCAAAAGTTGCATTACCTCTTTTTAGGTGATATTGGTGAGCTTATATAGGTTTCGTGTGGCACAGTCCTAGTAGGACTCTAACTATTCCATGTAGAGTCCTCTCAGGACTCACATTCCTAAAGGATAATGCTTATCCTTCAACACCCCCCTCACTGCTTAAACCAAGTGAGATGGTCTTCCATGGTCGGGCTCTAAGATGACCGGAGTGACTGCTAATTCGGCTCTCACCATACTCTCCCCTACCTCGGCTTTCCCATACTAAGACCGAGCTATCCATAAGGGAGTTAGCCGAACTACACTCAGCACCATGGCTTACCTCAGTTTTCCACACGCTTCGACCGAAGTAACACTGCAACACCGAGCTGAAAGCTTAACTGACGTTGATCCCAGTTCGGCTCTTCCATACTGGCTCCTATCTCGGCTTCACATACAAAGGCCGTGCTCCATAGAAGACATTTGCCGAACTACCACAGAACAGTCATAAAGATGTCTCATACTTCGGTCAGAAGACTCAACCGGGCTAACCGTAACTTCCTTTGAACCGAGATAACAACATCAACCTTGGACCGGACTAACCATGGCTTCTAGGGCCGGACTACGCGCTGTGGTTTCCAGAACCGGACTAACTTCAAAGCCCATCTGCTCATCCCTTCATACTACAGCCCATTTACGCAGCTCGGCCCAATTTAAGTATAAATTACCCTCTCACTAAGCTTAGTCGGAATTGATTCTGACACTTCCCCATGGGAATCTCACATTAATGTAGAAATTTTAGCTATATACAAATAAAAGGGAAAATTGTGACAAAAAAAATTCCAATAATTTGTAATTTGAGCCTTGCAATAAAATAAATAAATTTTAAAATTTTCATTTTGTTAATTTACATTATAATTTTTTATTTTTTTTCAGTTTAAAGTTTAGATTCTAAACTATTCTCTACCTATGTACTGTCAAAAAAATATTTTAGTTATGAAACCAAGCTTACCAAATCAAGCTTATTAGTTCTCAGAGCTTTTTCAGAAAAAGTGGGTTCTTTAAAAAAAATCTAGAAACTATTTTGAAAATAATTCATCAAACAAATTTTATGTATTCCTCTAAACATAAAAATAAAAATAAACAAAAAAATTATTGGTAATTGAATTGAACGGCCAGAGTCTAGAAGGGGGATACAAACCTCATTACTGAATAATAGAATCTCATTAAAGAGATTCCTAATTTACCTACTCAAATAAATGGTGTTATGGGTGGAGACACCAACTATTTCTAATCACAATAGTTAAAAAATGCTAGAGACTTTTAAAAAATTACCCACTTAAAAGATGAGTGCCGGAGAAATTTACAAGATGTGTATCGTAAAAAATTGTGATTTTTTAAGATAAAAGTTATGAATATTTATAGTATATGTTTTTTTTTTTTTGTGGTAAAATTACGAATAATAAATTTATAATGTGCATTCTGAAATTACGAATAATAAAATTATGACACTTTATAGTGTTTGTTATGACATTTCATAGTAAAAAATAGTTTAATTTCTTGTAATTTATATTATGAAATTTTATAAAATTTTGTAAAAAAAATTATAGAAGATATACCATTGTAGCTCTCCCATGAGCGTGATATCCATGAATGTGTGATCCACATCTTATTGCAAGTAATTGGTATCTTATTGGTAATTAAGATTTCAACTACAAAGACAAAATTCATTTGGCATCTTCTATTTCTGCCAAAAAGCCAACATTTTTCCATCAAAAATTTAGAAAAGCTAATAAGCTCTAACTAAAAGTTAAGTCTCACTATGTAGGACAGTTGACAGATGAATGTATGAGTTGTAGTAGTTTCTATATTGGAGTTTTTTTTTTCTTTCCTTTTTGTTGAAGTCCTAATTTTCAAAAGTGATCAATATCATTGGGCTGAATGTTTTCTATGGAATTCTGTGCTGACAAAAATTCACATTTGATCTTCATTTCCTAGGGTTTGCATAAAGTTAGATTCTATCTTTGAACCCTTATGAATTGCATCAGATATCCGGCAAATGAAAAACGTTATATGCAATCTTTTTTTTTCTTTTTTCTTTTTTTGGCTAATTTACCCATATTTTTATATGAAAAATTTATATAAAATTATATGAGAATGACATTTTTATAATTGTGACCTATGGGGATAGACTTTTTACTTTGAGATATATAAACTTTGTTTATATAACATTACCTAAATAGGATTTTAATGAATAAATCTGCAAAAGCAATATTCATAGTAAATGTTGACATTCAAATTGGAAATTTCAAAATAAAAAGGGAAAAAAAATCCTAAAATACCATGAAAATTATCCAATTATTGAAAATAAATATCAGCATTGAAAATACTTACAGAGGTGTAAGTATTTCTATAAGTATTTTGAGTTTTTATTTTTTTTTATTTTTTATTTTTGAAAGCACTATTATTCTGAATAATAATTCAAATCTTGAACATTGTCTCTTTCTCTTTACTATTTTACCATAAAATAGACTTAAATCCGGGCCATCTTTCATGATTGTCCTCTTGATTTCTCTTTTGCAAGTTACAAATGTGTGCATTAAGATCACAAAGAAAACAATAGGTAAGTTATAATGAAAAATGTTATATGCAATCTTTTTTTTCTTTTTTCTTTTTTTGGCTATTATTTTTGTATCATCATTTATGTCGATATTTATTATTGATTCTTAATCATTAAGAAAATAACAATACAAATAATCTCATATCCTGTATTCAGTGATATTGCCAACCCTCTTGTGTGTGTGTTGATGTGATTCTCCACTATAATTTCAAGAACCCCATCAACCTTTACAAAAGAGAGAAAGATATATCAAGAGCCATGGTTTTTTCCTCCATCCCAGCTTATCTTGATCCATCCAACTGGCAACAGGTTAGGGTTTTTTCTTCAATATATGTTTTTCAATCCATGGCTTCTTTGCCAATAAAGCATCAAAAAAGAGAAGAAAAAAAATTATATTCCTCCCCCTTTTCTTTATCTCCTCTTCTTTATTTTTCACCATATCTTTTGTTGAATATACCTTTCATTCTTGCTTTTTTGTTTTCGTTTTTTGTTTTGTTTTTGTTTCATAGCAGCAACAAAATCCTCAAATTGGAACTAGCAGTGGAAATGGAAACCCTCATCTTCCACCACCTCCACTGCCACCACCACCACACCAGGGTGATGGTTCGGGCTCAGTCAGGCCTGGTTCGGTGGCTAACCGGGCCCGAATGGCCAACATACCCATGCCAGAAGCTGTCCTAAAATGCCCGAGATGTGAATCTACAAACACAAAGTTTTGCTACTTCAACAACTACAGCCTCACTCAGCCTCGGCACTTTTGCAAGACTTGCCAGAGGTACTGGACGAGAGGCGGGGCTCTGAGAAGCGTTCCTGTGGGCGGTGGTTGCCGGAGAAACAAGAGAAGCAAAGGAAGTAACAGCTCGAAATCTCCGGTCAGCGGTGGCAGTGGTGATGGGCAAACTAGCAGTGGTTCAACAAGTGCAATCTCATCTTCTACTAGTGTTGGAACAGCCAGTTTATTAGGTCTCACACCACAAATTCCACCACTCCGGTTCATGGCAGCTCCATTGAGTCAACTCACTGATCATCATCATCATCACTACGGCAAAATCGGGTTGAATTACAGTGGAATTTCAGCTCCCTTGGTGGTTACAAGTGACATGAACATGAATTTCCACCTTGGAAGTAGTTCACTTGGTCTCAATGGCGGCGGTGGCGGTGGCAGTGGAATCGAGCAGTGGCGGTTGCAACAACCAACTCAGATTTCCCCGATGGCGGGCTTGGATTTTCCGAGTGTTTTGTACCCATTTCAAGGTGGTGTAGAGCCCTTTGGCTATGGTGGTGAGGGTAGTCAGGTCCGGCCAAAGCCGCTGGGTTTAGGGTTTACTACTCATCAACTCGGTTCAGTGAAAATGGAAGACAATCAGGTTCGAGAGTTGAATTTGTCAAGGCAGTTTTTGGGAATTCCAGGAAATGATCAGTATTGGAGTGGTTCTAGTTCTGCTTGGACTGACCTTTCTGGGTTTAGCTCATCTTCCACTAGGAATCCCCTATGATTAAGTTCTCTATCTATCTTGTGATCCCCAAAGTGAAGCTTAGTTTTCTTGGAAAAGTGAAATGAAAGTTTCATACTTAGTCATAGCTTTGGAGTTTTGAATTTAGTTGGCCAAGATGGAGGATTTTGATGATGGACTAAGGACTTTGTCTCAAAAAGTTTGTTTGAAAACGCTAGATAGTATTTCATGCTTTCAATATTTTTTTTTTTGGGTTTAATTTTATTTTATTTTGTTTGCGTCTGAGCATGTTTACATAGATGAATGTATGAGTTACATACATACATGGTTTGTAATGTGTTAGGGGAGTTATTTGCCTTTTGCTTCCTTGTACGTTGGTGCCTTAACAACTGTGCTCTCTGTCTTTTTTCTGTTTTTGTCAATGTTCTCTGCTTTATCTTCATAAATAAAAATCCTTTTCTTGGCCGCTTCAAAAAAAAAATAGATGAATGTATGAGTCGTAGTAGTTTCTATATTGGAGTTTTTTTTTTTTCTTTTTCTTTTTGTTGAAGTCCTAATTTTCAAAAGTGATCAATATCGTTAGGCTGAATGTTTTCTATGGAATTCTGTGCTGACAAAAATTCACATTTAATCTTCAATTCCTAGGGTTTGCATAAAGTTAGATTCTATCTTTGAACGCTCATAAATTGCATCAGATATCCGGCAAATGAAAAATGTTATATGCAATCTTTTTTTTGGCTAATTTACCCATATTTTTATATGAAAAATTTATATAAAATTATATGAGAATGACATTTTTATAATTGTGACCTATGGGGATAGAATTTTTACTTTGATATATATAAACTTCGTTTATATAACATTACCTAAATAGGATTTTAATGAATAAATCTGCAAAAGCAATATTCATAGTAAATAATGAATATGGATCTAAAAGGAAAAAAATTACATAATTTTCATAGTAAATGTTATTAAATTTTTGTAAGCAACTAACAGACATGGATCTAAAAGGAAAAAAATTACATAATTTTTTAACAAGTTCACTAAGCACCAGTGTTGTGATAGATTAAACTATCTATTCATTTTTTTAATTGTTAAATTTTATATCATTAAGTTGTGTTATAATGTTATTAATAACATGAATTTTTAAATTAAATTGAATTTAGTTACGATATAAAATAAAGAAACAAATAAGGAAAGTTTTCATTGGCAACCATTACATTTTCCCTAAATCTTTCCTTTAAGTAATCCTTTCAAGTTTAATCTAAAATATGAAATCTATACTAGTTAGGCCTTTAAGGATTAAACTCCCCCTTTATTTTTCTTACTGTTTTTTTTTTAACTTTTATATCATTAAGAATGATATGTCATAAAGTTATTTGAAAGTTTTCATTAATTATCAATATTTTTTGCCTAAATCTTATCCCTTTGAAGTTTTCTCCGTCAAATTTTATTCCAAAATTATGAAATTAAAAAGATTATTTTCTAAAAATTAATCAAAATTAAAATTTTGTCTCACACTCTTTCCTTCCATTTTCAAAACACTTTTTGCTTTCAATTATTCTATATTTTTTTCAATATAATTTTCTTCACAATGCTAGTTTTCCATCAATCAATTATCTATTGACTAGCAATTAACTAGCAAAATCTAATTTCCATCTAGTCTAGTAGATTTTAAAAATCTAATTTTTTTTTAAAAAAAAATTAAAAATTCACTAAAAATGAGAGAAAAAATAATCAACAAAAAAGTTACTAAAAAAAATCAATTCCAAACAACTCTTAAATCTAAACCAAACATTGATCTTTCTCAATAAATTTATGGGTAAAAATTATAAGATTGTAGTAATTATTTGGTCTTTTCGAAATTCTAAGATGATATGTGTCCATCTAATAATAAGGAATTGTGTACTTACATTATTACATAGTTGAAAAAGAGTAGAATCAATATGAGACAATGACAAAACATTGTTGATTGGACACACAGTCACATGATGTTCCTAAAATGTTAGATAATTTTCAGAGAATGTACTATTGCTACTTAATTTTGACTTGTGTATTTTTGCAGGAACTCCACAAAATAGGGTGTAGAACAATGGTTGTAGCTGGGCTACCTCCAATTGGTTGTATCCCAATCCAAATGACTGCAAAACTTGAGATTCGCAGAAAATGTATAGATCATTCAGATGCTCAATCTTATAATGCCAAGTTTTCAAATTTGTTACTTGAATTGCAATCTTCTCTTCCAGGGAGCAAAATTATCTATGCAGATATATACACACTGTTGGATGACATGATGAAAAATCCACAAAAATATGGTAAGCTTTAAAATCCCCAAGTTGATTTTTTTGCTATATCCTAGGATTGCATGAACTTATTTTTTAGTGCATCAAGAAACTATTATACCTAAATTCGTGTTTCTGTTTTTATGAAGTCTTGGGTTAGCCTAGCCTTGACTACCAAGTCTTTCGTAAGGGAGAAATCTTGGGTTTCACTTTTAAGAGTGTAATAGGAGGGTAAGATTTTCTTGAAATGTGTATGAGTGTGGGTTTCAACTCATCCGAAATGTTAATCTAACAATTAGCCACTAACTTTCGACAATCAAAAAAAATATATTTTTACGAAAATTGAGATTTTTATTTTTCATATATATATTTTTTATTTTAGTGAATTTTTTAAATATTTTATGCAATTTTTTTTTTTATTTTTTAGATATACCTAATCTAGATAAACTTAAAAAGTATAATATTTGTGGGAAAAAAAAACTTTAAAAAGATTACCAAATACAAAAAATACAAGTGAATATAAAAATTCAACACATTTTCATATTTTGTTGTATTCAATAATTTTTTTTTTTTAAAATTGTACAAATTTTATACTTTTTAAGTACACTAAGATTAAGTGGATCTAAAAAGTTTTTAAAAAAATGATTAAAATATTTTTCAAAAATCACTAAAAATATAAAATACTAATTTAAAACTTAAAAAACTATTTTTGAAAACTCCAAACCAAACAGAGTAATTTTGAGGGGAATATGAATCACCAAGTTTGGTTTTAGAAAATTGAGTCCACTTTTCAGAACATTAAGCTTTTTATTTTTCGTATTTGTTTTTTGTTTTTTGTTTTTAGTGAATTTTTTTAATATTTTATTCAAATTTTTTATGTTTTAAATACACCTAATCTAAATACGCTTAAAAGTATAATATCTGTAAAAAAAATTTGATACATTTTCGTATTTTGTTGTATTGAATAAATTTTTTAAATATTTTTGTACAATTTTGTTTTACTTTTTAAGTATATTAAGATTAATTGAATCTAAATTTTTTTTTAAAAAAAATTATTAAAAATACAAAAATACTAATTAAAAACTCAACAAATCGTTTTTGAAAACTCAAAATGATTTCAACGTTTGGAACAGATTGAAGTAGGAAAGTAATCCTTCATTGTTCATTTCAGCAGGAATCACTTTACTAGGCTGAGTCGGAATTGATTCTGACACTTCCCCATGGGAATCTCACATTAATGTAGAAATTTTAGCTATATACAAATAAAAGGGAAAATTACAACAAAAAAAATTCCAATAATTTGTAATTTGAGCCTTGCAATAAAATAAATAAATTCTAAATTCTAAATTTTTAATTTTGTTAATTTACATTATAATTTTTTATTTTTTTCAGTTTAAAGTTTAGATTCTAAACTATTCTCTACCAATGTTCTGTCAAAAAAATATTTTAGTTATGAAACCAAGCTTACCAAATCAAGCTTATTAGTTCTCAGAGCTTTTTCAGAAAAAGTGGGTTACTTTAAAAAAAATCTAGAAACTATTTTGAAAATAATTCATCAAACAAATTTTATGTATTCCTCCAAACATAAAAATAAAAATAAACAAAAAAATTACTAGTAATTGAATTGAACGGCCAAAGTCTAGAAGGGGGATACGAACCTCATTACTGAATAATAGAATCTCATTAAAGAGATTCCTAATTTACCTACTCAAATAAATGGTGTTATGGGTGGAGACACCAACTATTTCTAATCACAATAGTTAAAAAATGCTAGAGACTTTTAAAAAATTACCCACTTAAAAGATGAGTGCCGGAGAAATTTACCAGATGTGTATCGTAAAAAATTGTGATTTTTGAAGATAAAAGTTATGAATATTTATAGTATATGTTTTTTTTTTTTTTTTGTGGCAAAATTACGAATAATAAATTTATAATGTGCATTCTGAAATTACGAATAATAAAATTATGACACTTTATAGTGTTTAACATTTCATAGTAAAAAATTGTATAATTTTTTGTAATTTATATTATGAAATTTTATAAAATTTTGTAAAAAAAATTATAGAAGGTATACCATTGTTGTAACGCCCTCAAAATAATAACATTAATCCCAACAATATAGACATGCTATGATATATGAAAGGTCAACATCCTTCCATTCCCCAGAGTATTATTACAAAAAGTATCACATGTTAACAACAAAAGCAAATGCCCTAAGGGCTTACAGCTTTCCAAGTTAACACTTGGTTACACAAAAGTAGAGTGCTAACTCATTTACACATAAAGCCCTTGGCTTGAATTTACATGTAATACAACAAAAGGAAAGACAACCAAAAAGCCTGTCCGCCACTAGCCTCCCAACTAAGTCCTTGGGGGTGGCATGCTTCCTGTACCTGAAAATGATGTTCCCATATAGGGTGAGCCACAGCCCAGTAGAAATATACTAAACCAATTATGAACAATGACTAAAAGATTAACAGTTGATAGATGGTCAACACTTTTACATTCATTCATAACATAACACAATTCCAAGACACTTAAGTCTATATTTCCTTTCATTTCCATTTCATTCCTTTTACTTGCCATTTCATAACCTTGGCTCAGAACCTGGCCAAACATCACACATGAGACAAACACTCATGCCAACACTTTTCACTTCATCAATACTTCCAACGACAAGCATATACGCTCTGTCAATACATTTCTAGATAAGCATACCAGCTCTATCTACGGAGTTCATCCCCTATCTCCTCCCAACAACATCCGGTTTAGAGGTTCATCCCCTATCTTCCCCTAAACCGTGGAGTACATCCCCTATCTCCTCCAACACAACACAATGCATATAAACAACAATTATATACATCACCAATCAACACAATTAATTATCCAAATTAATTAATCAATGTAATTAGGGCATTCTCCATAATTAACATCACAACCCTTAGGTTCCAATTTCCTTAATGTTTCAACATTAATTCCATGTTTCTATACCAAACATGCTTCTAGGTTTATCATAGATGAAAACCCCCAACTTTTGTAAAATAACACAATGGCCCAAAGTTTCCCGAAATCACACAACAACTTCCAACATATCAAAATGCTAAAATTTAAAGACAAAACTCATAAAGAGGAGTAGGATATCCCTACCTCAAAAGATGAGTTCCAAAGGAGAAGGACCCAAAACCAAAATGCTCCAAACACCCAACTATTCGGATCAAAAGAACGCCCTCGACGATCTACACCCTTTTTGTGAAGACCAAAGGTGAGCAAAACACCCTAGCTAGATCAATACTTAGAGAGAAGTTAAGGTTTTTGAGTGAGAAGCTCTGAAAATGGCGTTTTTGGTAAAGTAAGAGAGAGAAGATAAGTCAAAAGTGATTTAAAAATGCCCAGTCTCACTCAGTTATACGACAGGTCCGCTCGAGCGTAAGCCACTCCGCTCGAGCGTAGAGACACATAAAACATGGTCCGCTCGAGTGCAACATTGTCCGCTCGAGCGCCAAGACACAGACACAAAGTTCGTCCGCTCGAGCGTAGAGTCCAGCCCGCTCGAGCTCAGGTCTCCCCCTCCCAGAACTCTCACCAAAAACACACTGTCCGCTCGAGCGCAACATCACCGCTCGAGCGCAACCAGCTCGAGCGCACCAAACCCGCTCGAGCGTAGGAACCACACTTGCAGAAGTTTTGCAGGTGCACGAAATACTGAATGGGTGCATTCTCCGCTCGAGCGTAAACATCTCCGCTCGAGCGGACCAGTCAGAACCTGGGCAACTAGACTTTGTTCCTAAGCTCAACCAACCTGTAACAAACCTGCCCAACACATCCTATAACTCAAATACAAAGCAAGAAAGGATGTAAACGAGACAATACTCAACTACCAACATCCACGGACACATGTCCGGATCGCTATACAACAAGGGGTAAACCCGGGACCGCTATAATTGTAGCTCTCACATGAGCGTGATATCCATGAATGTGTGATCCACATCTTATTGCAAGTAATTGGTATCGTATTGATAATTAAGATTTCAACTACAAAGACAAAATTCATTTGGCATCTTCTATTTCTGCCAAAAAGCCAACATTTTTCCAGCAAAAATTTAGAAAAGCTAATAAGTTCTAACTAAAAAGTTAAGTCTCACTATATAGGACAGTTGACTCAATAATTCATATGATGTGTATTTGAAATTTTTGTTACAAGGCCAAACTTAAATGAATCTAAACGGTAAGATCAAATTATAAATACTTTTCTAATTTTATTTTTCTAAATTGGTAGTATTTCTATTTTTGATACAAAAGGTAAAAATAATATTGAACTAATGGTGTGAGAATGGTGAAACAACAGGGCTCAATGAAACTCGAAAAGGGTGCTGCGGGAGTGGATTGATAGAAGCAACATTCCTTTGTTCTCCCATCACTCCGGTGTGTCACTCTGCTTCCAATCACTTGTTTTGGGATAGTGTTCATCCCAGTGAATCCGGCTACAACCACCTTTCCCAATCCCTTGCCGCTGCAATCATTGGCCAGCTCTTTTTTAACCAATCAATCACACCAACCCTCTTTGATTCATTCCCTGTCTATCACTGGCATTTCTTTTTTTTTTTCTTCTTTTTTTATTTATTTATCAGATTTGCAAGTGTCTGCAAGAAAGCTTGTTATGTTACTTCCCATTTGTACTCAGCCAGTATTATTGTTTATTAGTTTTGTCTGAGAATTGCATATTTTTTCAATCTTCCTTCTTTTAAGCTAAGATTTTTAATTTAGCGTAGAATATGTAGACAGTTAGTAGATTGTTGCAAGTGCAAAGAAAGCGTGTTATGTTCCTTCTCCTTTATTATCAGTAAATAAAAACTTTGCCCATGCATGATCTTTGGGGGGTTTCTAAATTTCCTTCAAATAATTAAAAATAGCAAATCCCAAAACATCTTGTGTCTTTGAATTTTTTCGTCAGTGTACTCTCAATCATTAAACTATGTAATAATAATCTTGAAATGCAAAAATCTCAATGCATGATCTAATGGTTGCATATGTATTAAGATAAAGAGATAGACAAATTTGAGATAAAGAATCATGCATTCTTACAAACCCCTTGAATTTGTAAGAAAAGAAGATAAAGTGTTAGAACTTGTGCTCAAAATAATGTGCATTGGAATAGGAAGATGAAAGGATTTTGAGATACATAATTATGTACCCACGAACCCTTAAATTGGAAAAAATTATCATATGGGTAAAGAAAATCACATGATTGTGTGCCCATCCAATGGTTTTTTTTTTTTTTTGATCAGCAAACAAAGGAGAATATATATATAAAAATGAACACCTAAATATCAGAAGCATAGCAATTGACACCAAACAAAACTTGGCATCAATGAGCTAGCCCGAACATCCGCTAGTAATACAATCGTTGGTGAGAAACCAACAAGAGGAAAACCAACAGGAAACAGACGAGGATTACAGCATACACCTTAGTAAGAGGAAGCAACCAGAATCACCAAAGTGATAGCATCAGCAGAATAACCCTAGCAGAGGCACAACAATGACAAAAAAAAACCAGCAGAGGCACAGCAGACAAGCAGCAGAATCCCAGCAGCAGAATAACCCAGCAGACAAGCAGCAGAATAACCCCAGAAGTAGTAGAATCCGGAAAGAAGAAAAGAAAATAGCACAAAAAAAAAAAAAAAACTCCAGGAATAGCTCCTAGCAGAGGAGAAAAGAAACAACAAGAAGCTCCAGGCACACCTTCAGCCTACTCCTCTTCGACAAAACTTAATTTGTTGAAAGTTATGCAAAAAATCATTGACTGAAAAAGGGTAGCTTCACATCAGCAGCTCTTACCCACATAGCAGTCCTGGTTTTGATTAAATCACACAGACCAAAAAGATCAGGTTGCACCTCAGAAAACAACACCTCATTCCTGTGTTTCCAAATAGACCACAAGGTAGCAATAGATATGACATTCCAGACTTTTCTGTCAAAGCTATTACCTGAAAAACCAGCCCAAAACTGTAAAACTCCATTCACTGTTGCTGGCATAACCCACTGAGATCCCCACTAGAAAAATATATCAGCCCTCACCCGCCAAACAAAGGGACACCACAACAAAACATGATTAACCGACTCCGCTTCAGCTTTGCAAAACACACAATGAGTATTAGCAGCAACCAGAATGACACCAATCCGCTGTAGGTAAGAGGATGTTTTTAACCTTTGCCGCCAAGCTAACCACACGAAAGCTTTTGTTCTAGGAGTAGAGACACTCTGCCAAATCATCTTGGAAATTGTACCAAAATCTATAGATTGTAGGCTGTTTTCACACCACCTATAGACAGATGATACACTGAAACACCCCAATTGTTTAGCCCCCCAACATAACGCATCAACCTTATCAACTCTTAACTCTGGAGTGTTATTTACCAAATTGACCAAACGAATCACCTCTTCCTGATCCCAATCTCGGAGCATTCTATTAAAGCATACTGTAGATGTCCCCGAACGTCCCGGGAGGGAAATCCCGTTTCGTTCATTTGGGCTCCATACAGTTCAGGACTCAATGTCACGGTCCTGTATCTAATCTCGTAGAGTGCAATGCAAGACCGATGAATCATCAAAGAGTCCAAATCCAGAAAATTGTTTTTGAAAATAGATTTTTTTTGAAAGAAGTGCCAAACATGGACTACTTTGCAAGATACAGAGTCGCCCCCTAAATATTTTATTTTGGAAAAATTTAGGAAAGCCTGACTCGTTGCCTAAGGCCACGTGTCCGTCATCACCAAAGTTGCCTTAGCTCGGGAACTTAGGTACGATTGGGGAAGGTCACTTCGTGAGCACCCCCACTCGCCCGATCAAAGATCGGCCTCTACTAACCATGATATCGAGTTTTGAAAACATTATGTGCTCTTATTCCGGTTATTAGCCTAGATTTACTACATGATGCGCACAGCATACAAGTATAGACTGGGTCGCCTGAATTGGAACAAAATATCTCATGTTTGTTTTGAAGACGGTTTGCTACTCGCAAGTAGGCTAAAATGTCGATTTTGCCACCCTTGGGTGGGCTTAGAAAACATGGTTTTGCCACTATCTAGTGGGCTTAAAACTCGCAATTGATGAATTGTTCCAATCCAAATAACCCAACCTTCACCCACAGGCATTCAGGCAAGTATATCATATAAGCAGTTAGCCTCATGGTAAGCATGCTATCATGGCAGTCACTCACACACATGCAAGGATGCTAAAGCATAAACACTTACCGAGTACTCCGAGCCAAAACAAAAGCTATATTAGAAATCCATGCATGATCCTAACTATACAGAAATGCCTAATGCAACACATGCAGAAATGCAAATACAATAGGCTCGGCTATTCTAAGATGGCATATGATGATGCTACAGCTAACACGTATTCAACTTGGAATTTAAATACAGTGCAGTTAGTATGATGCGCCGAGCCCGGTGCATGCAAAATAGATGAATGAATGCAAACATGCTATCATAAGTATGCTAATTGAAACATGCCTTAAACTAACCATCATAAGCTGGTAAATAAAAGGGAGAAAGACGTAGGGTTGGAAGACATACATCACACACACGTACACTTATTACAACAATTGGCCCTCTCTCGGAGGGTTCGAATAAATAATACAGTCCGAATAAATAATTAACTACTCTAGCTAATTAAATATTACAAAACCCTAATTAATTAACAAATTAACTAGGAAAGCGAATAAACTAGCATGCAAGCTATAAAATGGACTGCCTCAGCTCTAGTTCCGAATGATGAAAGATGCATGCATGCTCGCGTCGCCTTGTCGAAAATTCCTCGCGATGCCCCAATATACCGCTGTTTGCAATTGATCCCGGAATGCTGTACCAAGCTCTAGAAGGTTGTTGACCAGTTTTGCTGTCAATTTCCGGTTTGCTGCAACAGAGAGCAAGAAAGGGGCATAGCAAAGTATTTTCACATATGTATGCACGACTACTCTTCCCGTCATTGCATGAGCTCTAGGGAGTGTAGACCTCGATCCTCGTGGCACCAATCACACATCTCGATGCATGATGGTCGAGGAGTCGAATTGCACAACTTAATGTGAAATGAATGCACATGAAGACACAACAAGGCCTAGACTCCATCATGGGTAATCCGGAGTGTCGGCGACTGGAAATTGGGACACATTTCATCACTTTGAGTACGAAACGCCCCTCATTTCTCGTGTTTAGACTAACCCTCCTCCAAACACAATGCAACAAGATGGCATACACAATACGACTAACATGCAACCCTAAATACAATGCAACCTAATTATGCTGGCATGCGAGGGATGATATGCAAACATGAAACCTAGCATACGCAATGTGTAGACACCCCATTTTTGACCGCCCTTAAGACTTGGGCACCTCTGATGGATTACATAGTGGAGAAAGGTGTGCAGGGCAAAGGTTCAATTTCTTCGGCAAGAGGAAAGTCAAAACCCAACCTTACACCCCATTTTGGACCAAAGCTATTTTGAATGATTTTTAGACTTTAAAACCCTCTCTTTCAAAACATCTTTGAAAATAAAGTTCCTACGATGTTCCAACGCTCGCATTTTGTTAAATGTCACGCTTTTCGGTAAACCGAGGAAGGACAAAGTGGAAATGAATGAAAGAGAGATGAAATCTTTGAAAAATCTTTCAAAACACCTTGTTTAGGGGTTTGGATTTGAAGAAAAGAGGAGAAGAGAGAAGAAAACTAGTTTGGAAGAAGTTCGGCATGAATCCGGGAGGACCAAAACTGCGCGGCTTCACCGAAATGGGCATAACTCTTTGCACAGGAGGAATTTAGATGTGAGGCCATTACCATTGGAAAGGAGACTTCCGGGGCTTCATTGCACACTCAAGAATTTCCTAAAACCAAGTCCGGTGGGGGAGATATGGTTGGTTGAAGTAGGGGATTAATCCGGTTGGACCGAATCTGTGCGGCTTCACCAAAACTGGCATAACTTTTTGCACAGGAGGAATTTTAATGCAAGGTTTGCGGCATTGGAAAGCTAACTTCAAGGGCTTCATGGACGACCAGCTTTGGAGCTTGAACCATTTGACCCCTGGTCGGCCGACCACTTGAACTGGTCGGCCAGCTCTCAGCTGTTTTGTCTCTGTGAGTGTGTTCCAGCTGTGCCAGCTGGGAGGCATTTGCTCCATCCTTTATACATATGGAGGATCTTCAACCTAGTTTTAAGCTTCTTGAAGAAGCTTTAGAGCCTCTCCTCTATAAAGGAAGGGCTTGTCTTCCTTGGCAAGGGTTCAAAAAAATTCCAAAGCATACATACACTCTCCTCCATATATCTCTCTACTTTAAGCATCAAAACCCCTTTATTCTTGGCCATTTACACTACACCTCCAAGCTTAACACCTCCACCATCCATCCAAGCATCTTGGAACTAATTTGCAGAGGTTGAAGGCTCATTACCTTGGTCCAGAAGTTGCTGAGGGTCGGCTCTACAAGGGTAAGCCTATATTTCCCCCATTTTGGCACTATTTTGGTCCATACTTTAGCCTTATTTCTAAGCATTTTTGGACTTCGACATAAACTAAAAAAAGTTTTGTTTTGAGCTTATAAACATGTTTGTTTAAGACACTTTTTCCGTTTGGAGTCATCTTCCCCTTTGCATGCTTCATTTTCTCATGTTTAGGGCTATGCATTAGAGTATTTGCATTGGCCTTGGTTTGACCTTTTGGCCACTGAAATTTCAGTGGCCAATATGTGTCTCTGAGCTTCAAAATCAGAGAGGGGTGACCCTCTCACCCCTTGTTCTCTTTACTAGCTTTGTTGGCCTTCCAAAGGGGCTCCATTTTGCATGTTGTGAAGTCATGTTTCAGATCCTATTTGGTGAGTTTTAAGGTCTGCCTTGACTCTGTCCAGAGCCCTTTTGGCCATATTTTGTGTCTGTGATGCATGTGTAGAACAGTCCTATTCAAGGCCTTTCAAAGGGGCTTTTACTTGCATGCTTCCTAGACTAATTTTAGGGCCTTTTTGGTGAGTTTTAGGGCTGTCATAACCTATTTCCAGAGGTGGTTTTGCGATTTTGTATGTCCATCATGTATGTGTAGAACAACCCCTTGCATGGCCTTCCAAAGGGGCTCATCATTCTTGCATGTTTTGACTAAGTTTCAGTGGTTATTTGGGCATATTTTTGCATGACATACTTCTGTTTTTGGCTGGTTTGGTGAGCCCTCATATGCTTCATATAGTTGTGGTGCAACTCATGGTTCACTAGCTTTCTTTGCATGCTTTGTTGATCCTTGATTTTAGCACTTTTTGGCCATGCCTTAAACTGATTTTGTGCATATTTTGGACTGCCTTAGCTTTGTTTTTGGGTCTCATGGTTGAATGATGTTTGTTTTGCATGCTTGTAGTTCAATACCCATGCTTAACTTTGAGTTTTGAGGCTCATTCCATGCATATACTGAGGTGTGTTCATGTTTTGGGTCCATTATACATCATATTTCAGAGCTTGTATCAATGCCATATTGCCATGTTTTCTACTCCTTAAGTGTGCTTGAGAGTTGTCCATAAATGCCTTGTTTTCGGTCCATTGAATGAGCTCCATTTTCTTGCATGTTGAGCCATCATTTTAGGTCATTTTCCCACTGTTTCAGACCTGCCTAGGGTCTGTTTGGGGTTGGTTTTGCCACTGGTGCATTGCTTTGGGTACCTCTAGTGTAACGCACTTCACTAGTTTCAGTACCCGGGCCATCTAGCATGCATTGGGTGACATATTTACATGTTTCGGGACCATCTTTTGTGCCATTTCAGAGCTGTATCATGTGCCATTCTATGCCATATTTCATCCTTTGCCTTGCTTAGGTAGAGTTGCATGTTGTGCCTTAGGATCGGTCCCTTGCATTGGGCATGTTTGCATGAGTGTTCTTGCCTTCATTTCATCATGTATGGCCATTGATGTGGGTGTGGCTGAGGTCCACTCATATTGGTGTAAGTCCATCTTGCATTGCGTATGCCATTTTAGTCCATAGCATTGCGTATGCTAGGTTGTATGTTAGTGCATTGTGTATGCCATGTTATGTCACGCGCATTGTGTATGCCATTTTAGTCCGTAGCATTGCATATGCTAGGTTGCATGTTAGTCGCATTGTGTATGCCATGCATATTGCATTGTGTTTGGAGTAGTGTTAGTCTAAACACGGGAAACGAGAGACGTTTCGTACTCAAAGTGACGAAACGTGTCTCAATTCCCGGTCGCCGACACTCTGGATTACCCATGACGGAGTCTAGGCCTTGTTGTGTTTTCATGTGCATTCATTTCATATTGAGTTGTGCAATTCGACTCCTTGGCCATCATGCATCGAGATGCGTGATTGGTGGCACGAGGATCGAGGTGTGCATGCATATGTGAAAATACTTTGCCATGCCCCTTTCTTGCTCTCTGTTGCAGTAAATCAGAAACCGGCAGCCTTTTGGAGCTTTGCACAGTATTCCGGGATTAATTGTAAACAGAGGCAAATCGGGGCATCACGAGGAATTACCCGCGCAAGGCAACTCAAGCATGCATCATTCATCATTCGGAACAGAGCTGAGGCGGTCCATAGATTTGCGTGCTATTTATTTCATTCCTTAGTTAATTTGTTAATTAATTAGGGTTTTGTAATATTTTATTATTTATTCAGACTGTATTATTCATTCGGACTGTATATTATTTATTTAGACCCTCCGAGCGAGGGCAATGTTGTAATAAGTGTGCGTGTGTGTGATGTATGTTTTCCAACCCCACGTCTTTCTCCCTTTTATTTACCAGCTTATGATGGTTAGATTAGGGTATGTTTCAATTAGCATATAGTATGATAGCATGTTTGCATTCATTCATCTATTTTGCATGCACCGGGCTCGGCGCATCATACTAACTGCATTTGTATTTCAATTCCAAGTTGAATGCATGTTATCTGTTGCATTTCATATGCCATGTTTAGAATAGCCGAGCCTATTGTAGTTGTATTCCTGCATGTGTTGCATTAGGCATTTCTGTATAGTTAGGGTTCATGCATGTTCACTAACTAGCTTCTGTTTTGGCTTGGAGTACTCGATAATTTTTTATGCTTTAGCATCCTTGCATGTGTGTGAGTGATTGCCATGATAGCATGCTTACCATGAGCCTATTTGCTTATGTGATATATCTGCCTGAATGCCTGTGGGTGAAGGTTGGATTATCTGAATTGGAATAATGCATTGACTGTGAGTCTTAAGTCCACTAGATAGTGGAGTCCTCTAGCACAAGGGACCTATGTTACAAAGGACCGTATCCTTTTAACACGAGAGACTGGTGTTACTTAGGCCCGTAGCCCGCTTCAACACCATGGTACTGCGAAAGTTTAGAGTCCTCCAGCACAAGGGACTTGTGTTACTTAGGCCCGTAGCCCGCTTTAACACCATGGTACTGCGAAAGTTTAGAGTCCTCCAGCACAAGGGACTTTCCGAGAATGTCATCCGAAACAAAACTTATACTTGGTAAGCAAAACTTATACTTGATACATCAAAATAGGGGTAATCATTCATGCTTAACAAATACTTTTCAAAACAAAGCAAAGTAAAGCTTATCAAAACCTTATAACATAACTTTATTAAAAATACCACTCACTTAGTTCTCGGGACGTCGGAATCAAAGCAAAAGTCCAAGTCCTACAAACACATGGCAAGGTCCACTGAAAACACATCTCAAAACAAGTCTTACATTCATGCAAATGATCTCGGGAAAACATGCTGGAAGTCAAAACACTGTTTTACATGTCAGGAAGACATGCTGGGTACCAACCAGGTCTAAGCCGAGGTCCCACACCACCTGGCCGAGGTGTGGTTACCAAGGCTTCGGCGTGCGGCTGCATGCCGAGGTGTTCATGCAAGACAGACTAAAGGTGCAAGTGATCATGCAAGATAGGCCAAGGTGAGATACGATGCTTGGCCTAAGTGTGAGGTCTAGGTGAGAGTGATCTCGACGACTACACTTTGGGGAGTGAAGTCTGGAAATCTGGGTTGAAGAACATGAAGAACATGAACATGAACATGAAGAACATGAATGCTAAAAATCATAACTTGTTTATTACAAAATCTGGGATTTCATGCCATGAGTTCGAAAATATGGACCTGGGTACCCATACTTGAAGTTCATGCGAAAACAAACATGAAAACATGAATCTTGGTGCAAACTCTTGGATCAAAACATGACTTTTCTTGAAGAACACATGAATACTATTTTCTCTTTCTAAAACCGAACTTCAAAACAATGCATGGCTTACAAATCATATTCAATCATGCAATGCAATAACATAAACATAAAGAACAACATGAGCAAATCAAGAATCTAACCTTAGAACACGGATCTAACGGTTCGATCTCTAGGAATCAAGCTTGGGAATCCTCTCCCTCTCTAAGAACTCCTTCTCCCTCTTCTAGAGCTTCTCTCTCTTCTCCAAAACAAGGATATAACAAATGATAGGTTTTCTCTCTCTACCGGCTGACTTAACACTCTGCTCGGACACGTGGCACTACCGGGTTGGTTCTCTTCAAAAAGGTGATTGAAAGACAAGACAGGTGTAAGGCAAAGCGTATTCAACAAGCTTGGTGGCAAGGGCACTCCGGCAAGTGATGACATCGGCTAAGGACAAAGCTTCGGCAAGTCAGGGAACAATGATCTCGGCTAGGAAGGACAACACTCGGCCTAGATGTGCCACACCTCGGTCTAGGTCATACCTGTCCAGGACAAGATCACTTGGGTTCAGGGATGACATCTCGGCCTAGATAATACACATCTCGGCCTCGGTGACACACACCTCGGCCTAGATGATAATCATCTCGGCCAATATGCCAGGATGAAGATGGAGGTCAATCAAAGTGGTTCCAAGATAGTTCTAGGCTTAAGGTGACCTCGGCTTAGATCAACCTAGGCTTGGCGTGACTGAGGCTTAACATAACCTCGGCTTAACAGCAACGAGGGGACAAAACATGCAATCAATACTTAAACAAAACAAGACAAGACTTGCAATGCAACTTAATATGGCAAAACATATAAATGCATGCAAGCGTGACTAAGACATGAATGTGGGTTGTTACATGACCATCTCAGAAACGAACATAAAACCTGATGAATATAACCTATGGGGCCTGAACGGAAGCATTTAATAACATATAATAGCGTAAAATAATATCCATTGAGCTACCACTACTATGCCAGGATCACAACAGAAGATAATGCAGATAAATATACAGTGACGTGCATCTGATGATAGCTATGCACATACACATATACAGACCTAGCCCTCAAGGTCGGGCGTATAATGAAAACATGGGAAGGTAAACGGATTACATACACATCAATCTTAACAGACATTTAGGGTACAAATTAAAAACTTAGCAAAACTCCATAACTTGAACGGTCAACATCTAAGAGCTTAGATACTCAGGGATTGACAACTGGGTAACGGAAGCCACAGGTTAAGGTTGACCTCCAGGTTGAGTGCCTACAGAAACAGACATAAAATAAGGTGAGCCAAGCTCAGTGAATAATAGCACATAACAATTCAATGCTCAACATTAATTATAATACATATCCATGCATTTATCAATAAAGAGAACATATGGTTAATTTGTTTCTGTATGCATAGCAAAGTACCTTTTTCAGAAAACTTGTCATATCTTGAACATTCGGAGTTTCGTAGCGTATCTAGGCATTTTGGGAAAATTATCGAGAAAACGTATCATATCATAAACATGTCGGAAGTTCATAGCATTTTTATCATTTCAGAAAATACTTATCATATTAAACATTTCGTAATCCAAAATATGGATTTCATTAAACATTGTATAGCATAGTCATTTTCAAAATCATTTACACATAAGTATCTTTTACAGAATGGCCTTGGGCCCAATCTTAAACAGAGTGGCTTTAAGCTCTTAACAGAATGGCATGAAATCCTTAACAGAATGGCATGAAGCCTTTAACAAAATGGCATGAAGCCCTTGTCAGAATGGCATAAAGCCCTTGTCAGAATGGCATAAAACCCTTGTAATGGCATAAAGCCCTTGTCAGAATGGCATAAAGTCCTTGTAATGGCATAAAGCCCTTGTCAGTTTGGCATAAAGCGCTTGTAATGGCATAAAGCCCTTGTAATACATGTATGAACTCAAGAGGTGGCTCGTACGGATTCTAAAGGTAACTCGCACCGCAGTACTTAGTTCCATACCATAATTTCATAGGTCTTATAAACCGAATCATCATATCATGTCATAGCATAGCATAACCGGAACAGTAATAGAAATAATTTCAGTTTTCTTAGAATACCATTATGCAATAATGCACATAAGTTTCCCATGGCTTGGTTACAAATTAATATAGGTGTCTCGTGTACAACTGAATAATAATAATAATAACAACTATTAACTGAGGCCACATATATCATTACCATATGCTTAATAAGGACAGAATAACCCACATTCTAACGTGAGTCACATAATAATGTTAAACATTTGCATACATGTCATAGGTTCTTAACGACCTCGGATCCATATGTAACACAATAGAATAATCCCAGTTTCATACAGATACTTGGTTTAAAGATGAAAATAATTCCATTTATTCATTAAGAAACGACGTAGTTTGCTTATAGATAATAGAGAATTATTATTCGTTATTGACAAAACAGAGTCATTCCAAAGTCATACCGATGTATGCCAATCTTTCAACGTTCACATTAACTTTCAATCATCATAAATGTTCGTCTAACATGTTCATGTAACACTTACAAGAAACAGAGCGTTAGTGATAATAATTATCAATGGTAAATAAAATGTACATCTCCGTACTATTACTCACAGTGTGCTGGTGGAGCATTTATTCCTCCCGAAGCGTGTCCTACACACATACGAAGTCACACATTAATTCTTTAAATCATTTCCCCTAATTTCCTTTCTCATTTTAACATGATTCACAATGCCCATAACAAAGTTCATTCGCAAATTTTTAACATTATTCAAAACATCTCAAAAATCCAATTAAACTTGTACACGTATAATTCAACCCACCAATTCCATGATTCTATCTTCAATTTGAGCAAGATCATTATTTATCATCACAAATTAACCTAGGGTTTTCAAGAAAAATAAAGTTTTCTATAAAAATTCAAACTTCTCTCACCTTAACCCATCAATTGAACCCTTAATGCTTCAAACCCGAAATTCCCAAATCTCATAATTTACTCTATATGCTCAAAAATGAAAATTTGCACATTTATACAATGAAAATACCACAAATCTATCTATTGATGTAAGTATTGAAGAGAACTAGAACCCCTACCTCAATAATCAAGCAAAGGAGCAAGCTTTGAGAAGAAGCCTTTGCAAATCCGAGTTCCAATCAGGTGAAAACATTGATCTTCTCTTGTTCTCCATCCTTGATGCAAAAACCATGGTGGATTGTTGATCAAAGTAGAGGAAATCAACGTTTTGGGGGCTAGGGTTTCGAACTTAGAATGAGAGGAAAGAAGAGGGGAAAAGAAAATGTGAGAAAAGATCTCCAAATCCCGTTTTTACATTGCTGTACTCGCAAAACCCGCTCGAGCGTCCTTATTCCCGCTCGAGCGTACCTGCTCCCAGCACAGATTCCAAAACTTCAACCATGCGTAACTCTCTCATCCGGACTCCGTTTTAGGTCGTTCTTGTGTCCAAATTGAAGCCCCGGAAATAATCTTTCCAATGGTTCTAACATCACATCCAAATTCAAAGTGTGGAAAAAGAAAAGGGCAAAAGAGTGACTGCTGAACGTAAACAAATTGTTCGAATTAAAGTTTTTGGTCCAATCTTATTTTACCATCATATTACCACCTCAATCAATACTCCAAAATAAAATAAGAAGATTCCAAATACACTAATACAATGTCAAGGGCAATCTTACTTTCCACGCTCGAGCATCGCTTCCCCCGCTTGAGCGCGCACAAACCAATAAAGCAGTCCGCTCGAGGGGAGATTCACAACTCTCAGAATCTCAGGCCGTCTGCAAAATTGTTGGGAACCCCAAAAGTCCGCTCGAGCGTCAACTCCTCTGCTCGAGCAAAGGGAAAAATTCTGGATCGTCACAAGAACTAATGTTATAAAATCCGGATCGGTAAGCAAACCGAAAAAGAAATTGAACAGATGGGTCACCAATTCAACCCTGGTTGAACCAGAATCGAACCGCTGTCATAATTATGTTATAAATATATTAAAATTATATATCAATATTTCTATTGTATACAAATATTTCTTTTAAATATTTATTCTAATTTTTTCAAATATATATATAATTTATCAAAAAAAATTATATATAAATAAAAAATATGTATTAAAATTATGGGTAAATTACTGACACCCCCTCGAGGTTTGACTAAAATATGGATTCTCCCCTAAGGTTTGGAAAATTACAAATTGCCCCCTGAGGTTTATATTTACATAACAAATGAGGGGGCAATTTGTTATGCAAATATAAACCTCAATGGGCAATTTGTTGTGCAAATATAAACCTCAGGAGATATGATGTAATTTCTCAAACCTCAAGAGGGAATTCGTATTTTAGTCAAACCTTAAGGGCGTGTTTGAAATTTCCCTAAAATTGTATATAAATATTTATTCTAATTTTTTCTTAGTTATAAAATAAAAGCATCATAAATATTTAAATAGTTTACTAGTTTTAATTTTGGAGAGAAACCAAATGTTCAATATTTCCTCCAAACTATTTTGATTGAAATAATTTGATTGAAAGAATATGATTAATTTTGGAAGGATGTTAAAATTTCAACTCTCTCTCCAATAAATTTGATTCAAATATTATAATTGAATCTCATGTGGGTTTCTTAAGTTCTTTTTGAAGGCATTTTTTTTTATATATAAATAGGGTGAGACTTTCACAATATTTTCAAGCTCTCAATGAGATTCTTCACAAGAAAGCTAGGAAGCATAGATACAGATACGAGATACGAGTACGATACGATACGAGACGATACGATACGGATGCAAATACGGTGATACGGAAAAAGTTGAAAAACTAGTATACGGGTACGGCGAGAATACGTTAATAAAAAATATTATTTTTCTAATTTTTAATAATGTAGTATGTATACAAATAAAACCTAAAGCAAAAGACAACTTGATAAAAAAGAAAGATTCCTATAAAACTAAGAGTGTTCAAGGTCAATGGCTTCAATTTGTTCCCCGTACCCGAACTCATTTCCTAGAATTTATAAATTTGGTAAGAAATAAAACAAAACATTAATGTAGTTATCTTTTGGCATGAACATCCAAAAAACAATTCACCAATTCAATTATATTTCAGCAATTCCAACAATATAGCATCATCACCCATAACAACCATAATGCAATTCAAATTAAGGGGTAAAAAAATGCCTCACAGTAGCTTAGCTAAGCTACAAAAAAAAAAAAAAAAAAAAAAAAAAAAAAAATCAAGGGGTTAGTATTAGTACAGTGAGAGTGAGATTGAGCGAGAGAGAGAGAAAAAGAGTGAGTGAGATTGAACGAGACGGAGAGTGAGATCAAGCGAAAAAGAGAGAGAGGGAGTGAGAGAGAGAGAGAATGAGAGAGTGAGATCGAGTGACACAGCGAGAACAAGAGAGAAGGAGAGTGAGAGTGACAAACCTTGATCGATGATGAGGACGAGGACGGCGACTTGCTATTGTTCACGATTTAGAGACGACGACTCTCTTGCCGTTGTTCGATGACTCTCTTGCTGCTGTTCGTTGACTCCTCTAGGTAGGGTCTGTTTGATTTTTTTTGTTTTATTTTAGATATAGTTTTGTTATTTTACACTTTGACCCCAATTATACGTTTCAAAATTATTTTTTCACCCCGCCATAGCCCGAAAGTGTCCCAAGCGTATCCTTGAAGTATCCTCGCGTATCCCAAATGTATCCGAAATTCAAAAAAATTTAAAAAAAAAATGGGATACTTCTTTGCCATATCTGATACGTATCCCGCCGTATCGGATGCGTATCCGTATCCGATACATATTCGATACGCGTACAGAGACCGTTTCAGAGTATCCGTGCTTCCTAGCAAGAAAGAGACCCTTGAAGAGATCCATGCTTCCTAGCAAAAAAGAGTATCCGTGCTTCTTGGCCCGGTTCAACTGGCCGATCCGGTCCGATTTTTAAAACCATGGTAAGAACTTCATTATTAAGAAAATAAAATTCTATTCATATATAAAATTTGTTAGTCTATTTTAATATATATTTGTGTAATTAATTAGGGTTTAATGAGAAGTTATCATATGCGAATAGGGAGAGTTTCACATTGACTAGAGGAGAGAAGATGGAAAAGTTTTGAAGCAAGTATGTTATTGAATTTGGCTATAACTTGCAGGAATGGATCCAATCCACGGGTGCAAGAAAGGAGCAAGTGGAGATTACATACATGACTCAGGTATCTATTAGTCCATTAGAAGCCCATTATGTATTGTTTTGATATATTATTTATATGTCATTATTGGGCTACTTATGTGACCCATAACTCCTCACTAATTCAGGCATTATGGACTAGGAGTGAGCATGGTTCGGATTGGGGTAAAACCAGGACCAATCCGTTATCTACGGTTCCTGAAAAATTGGAACCAATCCAATCTATTTAAATCGTGGAACCAATTCGTTTAAACACGGATTGGATCAGTTTAGAACCACGGATTCACATATTTAAATAACAAAAAAATATAAAACATTTTAATTTCTAAAAAACATATGGGGCTGAGATGAATCAAACAAATCTGGGGCTGGACATACATGCGTATAGGAAATAGGACATGATTCCCACAAAAAAAAAAAATTCTGGGGCAATCAAACAGAACATACATAAGAAGCAAAACATGCTCATATACACAAGAAACCCACAAAAAGAAAATATGATTCCCATAAAAACAAAAATGTATAAAGAAATTCGAATAGAATAACATTTTTGATCAACAAGATGGATGATTTGAGATGAATCAAATAGATCATATAGAAATCAAACAAATCTGGGGCTGGACATACATGCTCGTAATAAATAGAACATGATTCCCACAAAAACTGTCAGGACCCAAACCAGCCTCTATAGGTTTAGCGTCATGACCGGCCAGGAATCATCGATTACCTACGGCCTCTATATGAAACAATCACTTAATATAAGGTACGGGGCTTAGCGAAAGTTTAAAATGACATAGAAATTATCTATCAAGCTGTGCGTATATGTAGAGAACTAGTATAATGAGTAAAGTTTTGTTCCAAAAGTACATTTATCATAAGTACAAAGCCATGTCTTACAAAATACAACCCCAACTACATACAAATACAAAACCATTAAAACACACAAAAAGGGGTTCGACAAGCATGGCTCCACCTGAGCCTGATTACTTCACTTGGAAGGTCCACAAAAGGCTGACCTGGGTAAACTTGAGGCTTTCCTAACTCTGTGGTTCGACTTGCCCACCTACATATATATATAAATAAATAGTGAGCTAGAGCTCAATGAGTAATAACAAAATAAAGAGGTTATATGAATGAAGTTCGTTATCATTACAAGGGTCAATGGCCTTAGTATTAATCTCCCCCAGGCAAGGGTCAATGGCCTTATGTAGACACCCCATTTTTGACCATCCTCAAGACTTGGTTGTGCTTGCAGGTACACCCAACAACTAGTTCGATTGCTCGCTGAGTACTTGACTGTCGCAGCGGAACGTCACCGGTTCGAGCTTTCCGGACCCTGTATCCTTTCTGCCCTTTTTTTTTTGGACCTTAACTAGGTCCTTTCAGAGTGATCTTCTTGGTGCACTGCCGGCCATGGCTTTGTACATGCCAGCCACTGGTGAAGCCCTGTCAGCCATCAGTGACCTACTGCCAGCCACTACTGATGGCCGACACCCCCCCTATCTCAGCTGGTTTTCCTCCAGATCTTTTGAGCCCGCTGGATTTTTGTTATCTGCCCTCCATATGGAGGGATGAAGCACTTGCCAAGCTTCTTGAATAAGCTTTGCATTGCACCTCTTCTATATAAGGAGAGAGCCTCTCTCCTTATCTGAGGTTCAAACCTTTTGAGAAGAAATCTCTCTCTCTCTCTCTCTCTCTCTCTCTCTCTCTCTCTCTATATATATATATATATATATTGTTGGAGTTTTGTGCTTTGAAGTTGGATTTCCTTGCACTTTTACACTACAACACTTAGAGATACACACCACCATTGGACTAAGCTTCTTGGAGGGATTCTTAAGCTCTGAAAGCTGGTTTCTACCCCCTGAGGTTGCTGGTTTTGAAGAGAATCATCAAGGGTGAGTATTTTCCCTTTTCTTGTATTTTCTTGTACCTTGTTTTGGCCCTTCTTGCATATTGATTTAGGCCGTCCTTATAACTGAAAAAAGTCTTGTATTTGAGTGCTTTTGAAGTTTGTTTAAGGTCCTTTTGCTGTTAGGGTGTGTAACCCTCTTGCATGCTTTGTTTGGCTTTGTTCTAAGCCATGCCTTAAGGCCTCCGAGCTAGCCTTGGTTTGGCCTTTCTACCACTGAAATCTAGTGGATTTTTAGTGGTAAATGTGTGGGTTTTGAGGTCCCAAATCAGAGGGGGTGGCCCCCTCTCTTTTTGTTTTTGCTTGCTTACCTTTTTGGCCTTACAGAGGAGCATGCCTCTCTACATTTTTTAGGCTTGGTTCAGCCATTTTTTTTTGTGACTTCTAGGACCTACCTTGGCCCTGTCCATGGCTGGTTTGGTCATATTTTGCATGCATTTAGTATGTGTAGTGTAACTCCATTCATAGCTCATCAAAGTAGCATGTTTGCTTAGCTTGTGTTGAGTCCATTTCAGTAGGTTTTTGGTGATGTTTTACCATGCCATGAATCTGTCTTGGGTTGGTTTTGTCACTCCATGCTTGCATGATGCACTTGTAGTGTAAACCCCCTAAACTAGCTTCATATGCTTCATGCTTTGTCATATCTTGTTGGCTTTTTTGGTTTACATTTTAGCATGTTTTTGGTAATGTTTTTCCATATCATGACCCTATCCATGTTTGGTTTGGTCATCCTTTACATGCTTCATATAGGTGTAGAACAAATCTTGTTTACTTGCCCTTTGTGCATGATGTTTTGACTCATCATCCTAGATATTTTGGCTTTGCTCTAACATGATTTTATGCTTATTTTGGGCTGTCCTTGGACTATTTTAGGCTGCCATGGCTATATCACTCATGCTTTGTATAGTTGTAGTGTAAATGCTTAGGCTAGTCTTGGGTTTTGAGGCCCTTACCATGCCATGCATGTGATGTTTCCATGCCTTGCCATCATTTCATATGTTATTTCAGTCCATGAAATGTTGTCATATACTTGCATTTCACATGCTTTGAATGCTTTATAGAGCTTGTGCTTTATGCCTCAAGAATGGACTTTTGTGCATGACATTAAGCCTAAGCCTTTGGCTCATCATTTCAGTGCATTTTTGGTCTTCTTATACCATGATGTAACTCTGTTTTATGTTATCCAAGTCATGCCATGTTTGGTTTCAATAGGTGTAGTGCATTGCCTCTTTAAAGCCTTGCATGCTCTATGTTTTTAGCCTTGTGTTCTAGCTTGTGTTGGCTAGCTTTGAGCTTGGTTTTAGTCTTGTTTAGACCTGCCCTAGGACTATTTTAGGTCCCCTTGGCCCTTTGGGGCTTGCCTTGTATGGCCATGGCTTAAGTCCCTTTACTTACTTTGAGCTTTGAGCATCATAACATGCTATGCTTGTAGTGTTGAGTTGATTTGGCATCAATTTGCATGAGATTTCAGAGCTTACCTCATTGCCATATATCCATGTTTGTCGCTCCTTAAGTGTGCTTAAGAGTTGTCCTCTTTGTGCCTTAATACTTGAGCCATTTGGCATGCATGTTTGTCTTGCCATTTCATGCTTTTCATGCCATAATTTCATCACTATTGGCTACTGATTTGGACCTATTTGAGAACTGTCCATCTTTGGTGTAAGCCCATCTTACCATGTTGTCGCATGCTTCTTTCATTTCGTATGTTGTTGCATACTTGTCCACCTTTACATGCCTTGCATGTTTGCATGTTCATGTTGCATTTCGCCATGTTATCCAAGGTTGTTACCTCACATCATGCTTATATGCTTGTTGCATGCTTGAGTTAGTTGCATGTTTGCACACTTAAGTCATATTGCATGTTTGCCATGCTTATGCGTTGCATTGTTTGGATTAAGTATTAATCCAACCACGAGGAACGAGGGGCATTTCATACTCCGAATGATGGAACGTGTCTTAATTCTCGATCGCCGAAACTCTTGATGATTCATGATAGAGTTCTAGGCTTTACTTGTTTTATTTGTGCATTCATTTTCATATTGATTTGCACAAGTTGGATCTTTGGCCATCATGCATCAGGATGCGTGATTGATGGTCGTGGATCCAACTATGCCTCTCCCTTGATGTTTTGAGGTGATATGGGGTGGCATAGTGCACACACACCCTTGGGAGACCCTCCATTTTCTCTATTTTGTGCTTTGTTGCAGCTTGGTGTCACAGCACACCAGTGGCCGCCAATGCACCATTGATGGCTGGCAGCCTCTCATCCATGGCCGGCAGTGTTCCATTCCTGGCCGGCAGGTGGCCGGCAATGCTCCTCCATGGCCGGCAGGCCACTGGTGTATCCTTCCAGCAGTGTTTTGGTAAGTTCCAGCAACAAGCACTGGAAGACACCTTACCAGCAAAGCCTCTAGAGAGAAAACGAAAGGCGTTTCGAGGCGAGGAACCGAAGTGAGCATGCATACCCCCCTCTTCTTCAAACAGAGCTGGAGCAATTCTTTTTACTGCTTACTTAGCATTTGTTATTTGTAATTAATTAATTTGTTAATTATTTAAGTTGTGTGATAATTAGTTGTAGCTAGTTATTCATTTGGTTTTGTAATAATTAATTAGCTTGTTAGTTAGTTAATTAGGCGGCTTGTATTATTCATTCGGACCCTCCGAGAGACGCCACAATTGTGTAATAAGCGTGCGTGCGTGTGTGCATGTCTTCCAACCGTCATTTCTTTCTCCCTTTTACTTACCTGCTTTTGTTGGTTAGTTTTAGGTCATTTTTTCAATTAGCATACTTATGCTCTGCATGTTTGCATCTGTAATGACCCCAAAATGCGTATAAGAAATCATTTTTATTTCCCTATGAAATGATGCGGGTTAATTTAATTATATCTATTAGAATTGAAGCATTATCAGTTGAGTTACGGACTTAAAATGGAAATTACCGACCTTTATGGGTTCAAAAATCAAAATTGAGTACTTGGATATGTTAATGGGAATTTTTGGAATTATTTGGGAAAATTAATTTGAAATCTAATTTGTCTGATTCGTTAATGGACGTTTGGGTGATTAACTTTATACTGCAAATTAAGGGCCTTAAAGACTTCAGATACCGGAACAGGGGACATATTTATGATCAGCATAATTTTTAGAGTTATCTGGGAAGTTTAATTGAAATGTGATTTTGTGCGATTCGTAAGGGCGTGTTTGGGCCTTCCTATTTGTGGGAAGCTTTTATATATACATATATGCCTTATGAGTTGTTGAACTCATCTATTTGAACCAAACAAAAAAAAAATATCTAGAGAAAGGGGAAGGAGAACCGTGAGAGAGAGAGAGGGAGAGAGAGAAGAGGCAAAGCTTCTCCCTAAGGAATTCAACATCCATGGAAGCTTGAAGATGGTTGAAGAAGATAGAAGAGAGAGGAAAGATCAACCAAAAGCTTGGGAAAATTGAAGAGACTAAGGGAAGAACAAAAGTTTGGGTAAGGTATGTGGCTCTAATTACTAACCTTGTATAGAATCCATCTACTACTTGAAATCATGGATTGATATAGAAGATGTGAGCTTTGAACCCATGAACCTTGATTTTCTAAGAATTCTTTGATTGAAGAAGTAAAATCATTAAATTATTTATTTTGAGATTATGGTGTTTGATGAAGAATAATAATGTGAAATTGGTCATGTATTAAAGGGTTTTGGGCTTTGATTTACATGTAATTAAGGTTTGATTTTTGAAATGAGAAGTCCCAAAATTTCAGCCATTTTCGGACTGCTACTGTCCAGGGCCGCACGTGCAGCACTGTTCACCCGCACGTGCGGAGACAGCTCTGTCTAGCCAACTTTGAATAGGCATATCTTATGCATCCGGACTCCGTTTTGAGTGATTCTTGAGCCTAAAATCAAGCCCCGGAAGTCTAGTTTCCAATGGCGCTAGTCTCACTCCCAAATTCTAAATACAGAAAAAGTTATACCCAAATTAGTGACGACTGTTCACGTTATGTCAATTAGTTTTGTACCATTTCTTCACCTAAACCATTTCCATCGATTTCTCCTGTTTTCTAAGACATGGATTACAACTTATTAAAGAATAATGAGCTTGGTACCACCATGACTAATTGATTGAACGATCAAAGAGAATAAGTAAAGGATCGAGTATAACCTCATATTATGTGTTGTGCACTGTAATTGTAGGTCGAGACGAGGACATTGTACCATTACCACCGGGAACCGATCACTGTGAGTAGTAGTACTTCGATGTACCTTTAACCGTTAATAATTATTATTATTGACGTTATGATCTTCGTCGTAAGAATTATGTTGACATGTATGCTATGTGAGAAACATTGTGAACTCATGGAAACATCAAAGAAGTTGTGAAGTTATGTATGCTATGTGAGAAACATTGTGAAATTATGGGAACATCAAAAGATTTGTGAAATTATGAATATTTGTGAAATATGAAGTTATGTGGCCAAGGGCCATTTGTGAATTATGAATCTATGTGGCCAAGGGCCATTTGTGAAATATGAAGTTATGTGACCAAGGGCCATTTGTGAAGATCAAACCTATGAGGCCAAGGGCCGACTTGTGACTTATGAAGCCATGAGGCCAAGGGCCAAACTTGTGAACTTGTGAATCCAAAGGGCCGAAGGACGATGTGATAAGTTGTGAATCTATGAAACCCAAAGGCCATTGTGAATGTGAGAACCTCTCAGGCCAAGGGCCGAACTGTGAAATTGTGAAACCGATAAAGTCATCTGTAATCTAATGAAAATGTGCTTACTTTTCGTTATTAATTATCAGGAATGTCCTGTTAACTTTACGTTAATTATGTCAATTCATGGGAATGATGTAACGGTTACCATTAGGACTCTGTTAATTACAAGGCAAGGCAACTATGTTAACATATAAGAATGATTAAACAAAGGTGTATGCTATTGATTAATAGAGCACGTAAAGTAAGTCATTTACCCAAAAGAATTTATGTTCATTCTTGAATGATGGATTCTGAGTAAATATAAGAGTAGCTATGTGCATCCATATGAATTGAAGTTATTTTGCTATGTTGCTTATAAATTGGGAGTTATTCAGAATCTACGTTATAAGTGCAAAGTTTAGCATCATTGTGTGACCCTCATGAGAATGTGAATTAGTCTCTCATTGTTAAGCGTACGATAATGACATGATACAACAAGAAATGCTCTAGTTATGATATGTTCCGTTTGAATTAATGAATGATGTTCAAGTATGTTTTAGGCATGTTTCTAGTATGTTACAAGCTCAAGTATTTTCAGGTATGTTTCAAGTGTATGTTACAAGTTTATGTTGTTACAAGTTTATGTATGTTACAAGTTTAAGTCTATTGCAAGTTCAAAGAAGTTACAAGTTCTTTGTTTCAAGGGCTTTATGCCAACTTTTCAAGGGCTTCATGCCAATCTTTCAAGGGCTTTATGCCAACTTTTCAAGGGCCTTAGTGCCGTATGTTACAAGGGCTTTATGCCACATGTTTCAAGGGCCTTAGTGCCATATGTTACAAGGGCTTTATGCCACATGTCTCAAGGGCCTTAGTGCCATATGTTACAAGGGCTTTATGCCACAAGTTTCAAGGGCTTATAGCCACCATGTTTCAAGGGCCTCGTGCCACCATGTTTCAAGGGCTTATAGCCACCATGTTTATGTTGCAAGTTTGAACCTAAGGCCGTTATGTACTTAGCACAGACTAACCACAGGATTTTTGCATTTACTTATGTAATTGAATGAATATGTACATTGTAAGTAAGTTAAGTTATTCTTTAAATTGTTTATGTACTACTATTCACTGAGCTTAACTCACTTTGGGTTATGTCTGTTTCTGTAAGCACTCCACCTGGAGGTCAGTTTTAACCCTTGGCATCCGTGCCTCTTTTGTCAACCTCAGAGTGTCCAAGCACTTAAGTGAAGGCAGCTCCTCTTGCTAAGCTTTTGATTTTACACTTTGATTGTTTGCTTAAAGTTGATGTATATATAATTCCTTTGCCTGTCCATGTTGTTTTACGCCCAATTCTAAGGGCTGGGTCTGTATATATATACATGTACATAGCTAATTCTCTGATGCACGTCACTGTATGTTTATTTGCCTTATGTTCTGTCTGTGATCCTGGCATGATAGTGGTCGCTCAATGGATGCAGTTCTTTTATTTATGTTAATTTATATTGGTAAATGCTTCCGTTCAGGCCCCATATGAAATGTATACCAGGTTATGCGTCCGTGTCTGTGTAGGCCATGCCCAAACTTTTAGGGGCAAGTTTGGGGCGTGACAGCATCCATCCATTTGTCCCGCATACTTATGCCTGCATGTTTGCATTCACTCATCTATCTTGCATGCACCGGGCTCGGCGCATCATGCTAACTGCATTGTATTTTCCAATTCCAAGTTGAATACATGTATCAATCGCTGCATCTCAAATGCCATCTTAGAATAGCCGAACCTATTTCTAGTTGCATTTTGCCTGTGTTGCATTAGCCATTTTAACATGAACTAGGATCATGCATGATTACTAACTAGTTCTTTGTTTTGGCTTGGAGTACATTGTAAGTGTTTTCACTTTAGCATCTTGCATGAGTGTGAATGCTGCCATGATAGCATGCTTGCCATGAGGCTACCTGCTTATATGATATAAACTGCCTGAATGCTTGTGGGTGAAGGTTGGATTGCTTGAATTAGGACAATTCATTGAAATATGCATTTTAGCCTACTTGCGAGTAGCAAACTTCAAACCATTTTCCAAACAAACGAATATGCAATGCTTTGTTCCAAATTAGGCAATCTAGTCTATATTTGTTTTACTGTGCGCATCACCTAGTAATTCTAGCTAATTAACCGGAATAAGAACACATGTGTTTTCAAAAACAAGATATCATGGTTAGTAGAGGCCGATCTTTGATCGGGCGAGCGGGGGTGCTCATAGCTGACCTTCCCTAATCGTACCCAAGTTCCCGAGCCGAGGCAACTTTGGTGATGATGGACACGTGGCCTTATGCAAACGAGTCAGGGTTTCCTAAATTCCCCAAAATAAAATATTTAGGTGGCGACTCTGTATCTGGCAAAGCAGTCCATGTTTGGCACTTCTTTGCAAAAATCAGTTTTCCAAAACGATTTGTCGGATTTGGACTCTTTGGTGATTTATCAATCTCACATTGCACATTGTGAGGTCAGATTAAGAACCGTGACTAATCGAGTCTGAATTGTAGCATGGGGCCCACGGGCGCGTCTACAGTTTCTGGCGACTCTGCTGGGGAGTTAGAGAGCTTGACTCGAACTCATGATATCTCATTTTGTCTACACTTATGTGTCTCTTTGCATTGCATTTGCATTGGTGCGCCTAGGACACTGTGTTTGCCGTATGCTATTCCTGAACGGTTTGCCGGAGGCTCGCTTTGAAAGCGTGCCATAAGGCTGACCGGTTGCGGGCTCTGCCACGATGGGAACACAAACCCCGGTTTTACCGGGGCACCCTTGTTGACCATTCGACCTAGTGCATATTCGGAATCCGTAGTGACCATTCCAAGCTAGGACAGGTTGCTTACCCGATTATAGGTTATTTGAAACCGCTACGTGCGTAGTGAAACCCTAGCTCCTGACAAAATAAGACAGGGAAACCCTACCCCAACATAGGGGTGTTTTGGCTCTCATTTGTTGCTATGTGCTTTTAGAGTGTATCTCTACAGGGAATGCACGTAGCAGTTCACAAGTTTGGGTATCAGGCCTGCAGGCATCACTATCAGTATCTGGGAATCAGTTATATCTGCGGGTATTAGATTCAGTTGTTGGGACAGTAATTTGAGGAACAGTGATCAGTCGTCAGATATAGTTGTTCAGTTGTGCTTCTATCTATTCTGGTGAAGTTAGGTTGAGATGTTGCCTGTTTTCTCTTTCAGTTCAGGGATTTAGCCCAGAATAGCCAGTGTTCTCCTTTGTTGAGGCAAGGCAGACATCTGATCCATCATTCACCGATTGCACCACCTCCGTTCAGTTCAGCGGACCTGCGATGACTCAAAATTCAGAGGAAATCGTGGTTATGGCAGCCGCATTAGACCAAGGAATCATCTTGCAGGGTGAGACTGACGTCGACGTACCACATCCGCCCAGGTTACCTGCCGCGCGCACCGATCTGGGAACCCCAGTTGTTTCAAGCTCGTGAGCCCATAACATTTAAGTTGATGGGAATGATTGGTGACCTTCAGAGGTCTATGGCCGATCTCGCCTATGGGATGTCGGCTTCACCACTAGCTACACCGTATGCCGGGAATTTCATATCACAGGAGCCCCCGCTGCTGGGGCGAATTGTGATCGAGCTCAGCCAACCTGAAGTTGTCTCAAGCTACGGCAATGACGCGTCAACAACTACTGGGTTCCGCTCTGATGTAGCAATCCAAACCCTCGATCAGGCTGAGGCTAGAGGTAAGAACAAGGTAGGAGCAGACGCTGATCCCGTTAAACAACTGTTGTGGGCAGTCGAGGCTTTGAAAGCCAGAGGTTTGAATAAGCAGCAAGTACTTGCAGTTGTGGCTAAGACTGTAGATGACGTCTTTCCCACTCAGGCCAAGAGCAATTCAGGTTGGAGGGAAAGTCAAGATAGGGACCGTCGTGCCAGAACAGTTCCCCCCAATCCTAACCCTCCACCTGGAAAAGATCAAAAAGCCAAGGTAGCACCTGCTGATCCTTTTGCTAATGCGTCTAGCAAGAATCCACAGACTTCAAAGTACCTGACTCGAGGTCGCAGGGTCTTTCATGCCCTCTGCATGCCTCTGTCTAAGGCACTTCAAGTCCTCGCTGAAAAGGGCCATCTCAAACCCCTTGAGCCTCGGCCTCTCCCGAACCCTCTTCCATCTAGCCACGACACTACTCGGTACTGCGCGTACCACCAACAGACCAGTCACAGCACCGACAGTTGTTTCCGCCTTCGTCATGAAGTGCAAGATTTGATTGACAATGAGGTCATCCTCCCACCTGCCTCAGCAAAGTCAGTCACCACTGAGCTGTTGGACTGCGAGGATACTACAAGTATGTGATCAGGGGTTGGTCCACCTGCAAGTGGCGCTTGGTGTATTTCAGATGTGGCGTTTGGCACGCACTATGTTGAGCATCTGCGAATGCTAATTTTTGTAGTTTCTGGCTGGGGTGTTGAGTCAGTTCTATGATTTTGTTTTGAGTCTGTCTCATTGTTTTGAGTCAGTCTTTTTGCTTAAGGGTCTATCTTGTTGTGTCGAGTCAGTCCCATTATATAGAATGTCGGGTGATCCCGGGGTTGTTACCTCGGACACCATTTGCTGTACTTTGTGTTTGTCTTTTCCCTTTCTTTTGAGTCTGTCTCTACTGTGGAGCCAGTTGCATCCAAGAAATCTGAATGAAACAGCTGTGGCTGTCATGTTTTTGTGCTTACTGCTACTTTGAGCCTGTTATGCCAGCAAGTTTAGAATGAAACGGTAGTCCATTTCACCTGCTTTTCTGTGCTTTGAATTCATTGCATCGACCTAAGTTTTTCAAAACTTTTTTGAATATTGTGATGAAAACAAAGAGGAAGGAATTCCTCGGGATTTGCAAAACTTTGATCAATTGAGAGAAAAAGAGGCATGCTTAGCCCTTAATGACGGAGATCATGCTTGTTAGTGTGAGTACTGAGAAGGATCCTGGCTTGATCCAGATCGGTTTTACATTATTTTCGGCGCGAGCAATTTGTCGCTTTATTAAAAAATTTCAAAAAATGTTTTTGCGTGTTTCTGTGAAGACCTATGTGGAATCGCTCTTGAGATTGTGCAGCTTAGGATCGCTCTCAGCCTCGAGACTCAACCCCCATTTGCTTTCAAACCTTGAACTTTAACTCAGAATGTTCAATGGTCAACTACAATGTGAGGCTTGTGTGGCCAGATTCCAAGCAGCCCGTGAATCAGCGGCCAAAAAAAAAAAAAAAGGGGTCAGATCAAGAAGGTCAGACGTTGTCAAAAGAAGCTCGCAAAGCTAGATCAAAAGCACCCCTGGAACTAGGGGCCCAAAAATGCCAGATGCGCTCGAAGAGCCAAAGATGGATCATTCTGCAAATCATTGAAGACTGGCAAGAATGCCAAATCCCAGAAGGGAAGAAAGAAGAAAGTATTGCTGAAGGACAACTGAGTTCCTATCCACAACACTAGGGGCAAGTTCAGCCCCCATTGGATGGACTCCTACATTATTAGCAAACAACAGCCACTCTCCTAGATTCATATGGTCTCGAGATCCTGAAACCATTTGACATGGACTAGCTACACTTTTATCCTTGAGAGGCTCGCCGGGATGAAAACCCGGAAAGGGCGATCTAGGCAAAAGTTAGAGCAAATGAAAAAGAAAAGAAAAGAACAAAAAAAAGAAAAAAAAAAGAGACAAAAATGCAAAGAATGAAAAAAGAAAAAAAGAAAAGAAAAAAAGAAAGAAATGAAAAGAATTGAAAAGAAAAGAAAAACTTAGCTCGCAAGGTTGAAAACCCGGAAAGGCGGCCTTGGCAAAAGTTAAAGCGTAAAAGGTGAGGGTTAATACACGAGTGTACCTTAACCTGAACTACGTAAGGCTTGATTCCCATGTTTGGGATACGTAGGCAACTTCATTCTGAAGTCCAGCCACAAACACTTCCAACTCAATTATGTCCATGTAATGGTTTTGATTATCTTTGCCTTCTCTGAATCCGAGAGTTTGGTTGTGTTCGTCACTCTGAGGACTGACTACAATGTGCTGCGGTACCATTCAAACAAGGGGCAACTTTCCGTTGCCATACAGTGCGCTGTGGTGCTATTCAAACAAGGGGCAACTTTCCATTGCCATACAGTGTCCTTCAGACAAGGGGCAATTTTCCTTCGGATCCGAGGTTGTGCATCTCAAGCATAGGTTTCGTGCTCGTCGAGCATTGGCCATTTGCAAAAATAGTTTTTGAGAATTTTTACTGAGGTTGACTAATTCTCTCGAAAATTATTCCATTTTTTCCAAAAGTAGACCATTTCTTGGACCCAAAAAAGGAAAATTTTTAGTGCTCATAGCCTGACTTACATGATTTTAAATCGGAAAATTGAACAAGCATGTTAATCAAACTCTTTTTTTGGTTAAAATTGTTTTGGCAAAAGCCAAAAACAAAAAAAAAAATGGTCAAAATGATGAACTAGGGGCACAGTTGAGTCAGGTATTCTGTCTTTTCCCCATTTTCAACATACCTGCCAGAAAGGGCACTCTACCTACCAGAAAGGGGCACAACTGAAGCTAACAACAAAGGGCCGAAAGCTCTCTCATCCTCCAAGCAGCGAGGTATCAAGCCAAGCGCAAAGCACGAGCTGGAAGTGGAGTGGGATATTCCACTCCCTCACCCGGACAGATCCGATCACGTCTAAACATCCCAACAGAGCAGTATCAACCGATGTCAGCTCCAGATTTGCTACACACCCAGTTGTAGCGCAGCCCCTCTGTGGGAGAAACCCACCGTTGTGAACAAGAAGAGAATCTAGCAGCATGCTAGGGACAAGAGCCTGCAATTTCTTGTTTATCTATCAACCACCCAGGGGAGGGATAAAAAATGAGAGATTGAAGAATAGAGAGATGTGCCCTAAGAGAAAAAGTGAGGAAAAGGGCTTTTTCAGAAAAACAGAGCCTGAGGGCCGAGTGATGTGAGAATCACAAATGAGAAAGGGTGGGAAACAATACCCGGAGAAACTGGCTCTTCGCAAACTGAGAGGTCTCTCGTCTTTGTAACACGTCTGTGTGTCGTATCTTTTGTTTTGTTTGTCTCGATTTCTTGCTTTGAGTCGTCCCGAGCGTGTCTCGATGTGTTTAGGTCGTTTACCTTTTGTTTTTTTCATTGTTGAGTTCTTTTCGCTGTGTTCAATCGTAGGCTCAATACCCAGTTAAGAACTCACTTCTTAATTTCAAAAAATAAAACCGTTTTGTGCTCAGAGTGTTGTGTCATTCTCTATATTTGTGCAGAACAGGTTTTGTTCTTTCATAAAACCACAAGGTTCCACCAGGTCATGTGAGAACAGTGAAGCTAGGACCTATCTGGAGTTATAGGGGTTTCGGATTGCGAAGCAAAGGAAAATAAGGAAAGTTCGGAGCATCTGAGTTTGTTTCAACTCCTGTAAATTCCATCTTTCCATTCAGCGTTTTCAAAATGAACCAAGCACTGTGTTATGGGCTGTGTGT